>PVJH01022935.1:0-35753 GCA_004026705.1 Nesogale talazaci
TCGAATCTCTAAGGACCTTATTTCACATGTGGAAAACTCTGGTGTGGTACTACCTGTGACTCTCTCTCTCTCTTCCTTTCTGTAGTCTGTGTCATGAACCAGGTCTTATACTTCCTTCCTTTTTCTTTTGGTGGGCACAGTGGGCCAGCAGGTTGGCTTTCTGTCAGGGCAGAGTTTGCACCTGTGTCAGGACTTCCAGCATCATGATACCCTAGGCATCCATCACACTGAATCCACACCCCCCGTCGGGTCCTAACGAAAACTGCACAGGAACTGCGTGTCCTTCGGAAATGTCCAGACCACCAGAGTGGGCCTAGGCTCCAGAGCTGGAGGGACTAGTGGCAGGAGAAGTGGAAGAACTCTTGTGTAGCTTTCCATATATGTTTTTTTTTTTGGGGGGGGGGCATCACTGCTCTCCGGTGGTGGGAGTAGGAGGCCCAGCCCCCCTGCTGGAATTGAACCTCCGTCCCAGTAGGCCGCAGTGCCGCGCACAACCACTACGCCACCGGGGCTCAGCCCCCTTCCATATATGTTTTATATCTTAATTTATAGTTCACAAATTTTGTTAAATGCATTGTTTAGAATCTAGAAAAATTTATCCAGAAATCTATACATGTATTAGTTTTGATCAAATAGAGGGAAGACTACACAATAAGGGATATTTAATATAATAACTAATAAAGATGTAATAAGAAATAAGAAACTTCAAATGTCATACTAAACCTGATGAACTGTTTAACTAGTAAAATACGTCTGCCTTGAATATTATATTCTTTAAGTTCTATTGATAGGGGACCAAATTGACCAGAGCACTAAAATTAGAAAGGAATCTTAAAGGTAGTAAATTTATGTTAATAAGGGAGGAATAATTTAGAAAAGAAAGGTGAGAATGGTAGTAATTCTTAGTGCCAATGAATTACACATGCATAAATTTGAATTGGCATATATATTTTGCTGAGAATACTTTGCATATTCTCAACAAACAACAAAAGAAAAATTAATTTTACAAAAAACAATTTACTTTAGGTTTTTAGCCCAAACTTAGTGAAATAGAGAAGTTGGCAGACATAATACATTTGAAAGAAAAGATTGCTTTTTTTCAGTTTTACACATGTCGAGTATTAAACATCAAAAATCCAAATACATTCATTAAATAAATGCTGAATGGACAAATCAACTAATCAAGCTCTCATACATGATTGGCTCTCCAGTGTTCAAAATTGCTATTATAAAGATGGAGTAAGACACCACACGACACATTCTACTGCAAAGAAATCAGTAGCGACCAGAAAACCAAAATCCCTCTTTAGTATATTTCATATTAGATTTAATATTTGAGTTCTAAGCCCAAACTTCTTGCTTCTCAGGGTGCTACACTATTTTTTACCGTATTCGATCTACTTTCATTTCTGGAAGAGATGTCACATACAAAAAATATAGTCTTGCACAAATGAGAAAACTAAAGTATGTAGTCATTGTGACATATATAACAATATAAACAATCACCACCACTGGAAGTTGTAGAAACAGATTCTAACTCATTTTTGACCCCATGAGGGTCACAATAGAACTGCACTCCGATGGGTTTTCAAGTGCTGATTTTTTTTTTCAAGTGCTGATTTTTTAAAAAGCCAATAGCCAGGCCTTTCTTCAGCAATATATTTAAGTGAATCCTGTTCTTTTAGTTAGCAGTTAAGTATATTAATTCTTTGTACTAGCCAGAGAGGCTCTATAATATAAACAGAATTTGAATCAGTATCTTTCATATTTTTTGGTAACTACCTACCACTCAAAATTTGTGATGCCACCATTACTTGAGATTAAAAAAAATGAAACTACAGAAATATAACTATGTCACATACAAATATTGAGGGAAATGCATTAATAATTCAATACTTACACAGACTTTCCTCCATTTTATCATTTCTCACTAAAACCAGTCCTGTAGATCCTATCTATAAAAAGCATTTCAAAAAGTGAATAATTACTCTACTTATCTGGATTCCATAGAACAAACCATTAAGTAGTTTGCTAGAAAATGCTCTGTTATATTTTGTCTTTAGGAACGAAAGATAATAATGAGCAAAAGATGCTTCTCTATCCTTGAGTATATGTTTTACATATGGGCAATAAAATGTCTTATAAAACGTTTTCCATTTTAAGTTTGCTATTTGGCAGAAAATCTCCCAGTGTTTAACTTATTATTATTTGCTACGTACAAGCTCTTCCTCAAAGCAAGAGACAGTCCATTTTCTCCAGATGACTCATTAACAAAAGACACAGTAGAATGGAGGGTTCCAATTTGAAATACCAAAAGCTAAATATAACCTCTTCCAGAATATCAGAAAACCCAGTGTCTCTCTCTCTGTAGTCTGTAAGAACAGTCTTAAAGGGTCACTGTAACATTTAGGACAGAGTGTGCAAAGAAAAGAAAAGAAAAAAATCACTAAAAATTTACAAATATAAAGATTAAAATCATATCTTTATTCTTCTGAAGAAAAAAACACAAAGTAAAAACAAAAACCATTTGTCTCAGAAAATCATTTGACACCTTAGTATATGAACACTGGACACAAATGCTAAAAATTATCTACTGGTATTTTGGAGATTTTTATAATCTCCAATTAAATGAGAGTCCAGTTAGAATTATCATCTGTGATTGCCTATTAAGAGGAAAGTTAATGAAAATACAATGTAAACTCTACATAAAATCTTATACTATTTTTCTGCATTTTTAATTTCCATATAAAATGAAAATACTAATATCAATATCTGAAATTACTAATTCATCAAAGCAACTAATCACTTTTCATATGAGCAAGAACAAAAAGTTAGTAAAAGGCCATTAAACATAGGACGTCAAAGTATAAAAGGGGAAAGAACAAATGGAAAAACTGAAGCTCACTACAGTTGGCCGACTTAGCTCTGGTGGTAGAATGGCCTACATGTTGGGATGCTGACCACAATCAGCAGTTCAAAACCACAAGCCACTCCCCAGAGAAAGATGGCGCTTTCAGGAGGACTATCAGAGATGGAGAGTCTTGGAACTCCCACAGAATTTGGTTCTGTTCTAGGGGGTCACTATGAGATGGAAATGACAGCAAGCTTGGTGTGTTGATCACAAAATTGGCAGTTCAAATCCACCAATCCCTCCAAGGAAGAAAAATGCAGTCACATGTTTCAGTAAAGATTTAGTTGTCAACCCCTATAAGTGGGTTACTCTGAGTCAGATTTGTCTCTAACAGTGTCTTTTAAATTTTATTTCAGGGCGCAACTGTTTACCTATATTTGTATCACTGAAGTTTTGTTTTTTGTTTTTCAGTTTTAGCTCATGCTAATAAAGAAGCAAAAATTAAGGGCTGGGCTACAAACCAAAGAACCAAAGGATCAGCAGTTGAAACCCTGTCCGCCACATTGTAAGATCTGAATACCTATTCTAATTTTAGCCTAGGACACCCTCTCAACTGGTTCTACTATCGCAGAGGATCCTTCGGAGTGGGAATATAGGTTCAACAACTCACAACAACCTTTACAAGGGCAGAACACAACTTACTGTGCGTAAAGTATTAGACTAGAGGCTGGAAGATGAACACTAAGGTCTTTGACTTCGAGAATTATTTATTACAGTCAGAGAAACTGTTAGTTCTACTCTATAAATTATGTAAAAATTTGGCTGAACTCCGGTGGCATAGTAGTTGAGTGTGGGACTGCGGCCCAAGGGCTTAGCAGTTCAAATCCAGCAGCGGCTCTCCAGGAGCAAGGCTGGGTAGCTCCCACAACCACCAGAGGGCAGTGATGCCAAAAAAATTATGTAAAAATTAAATTTAAATTTAAAAAATATAAACTTTATTTCTCAGTTTAATTTCCATGAAAGCTAAGACACTTTTGTAAGAGATGATCTCCGCGATTTAAGGCATACCAGATCTGAAGGTCCTCGGAATTTAATCAGGTCAAAGAAGAAAACTGGGTACCATTTAAAGATGTCTTAAAATTAGGGAGCAAGAAGTCAGAGAAGCCAAATTAGGACAAGTGATTTCACATGATGTCCTTCTCTAGGAACTATTCTCTCTTGACAACATGTCCAAAGTACACGAAACAATTTGCTATCATTGCTTCTAAGAAGAACTCTGGTTGTACTTCGTCAAAGACAGATTTGCTTTCTTTTGTTATGGTATTTTTAATATTTGATATCAATTCTTCTCCAGTTTTCCTTATTCAATGCCCAACTTTCACATGCATGCATATGAGGCAAATGAAAATACCATGGTTTGGACCAGGTGCACCTTAGTTCTCAAAGTAATATCCTTGGTTTCAACACTTTAAAAAGATCATGTGCAGTAATGCATTGTTTTGACCTCTTGACAGCTGCTTTGAGGAGTATTGATTGTTTTCTCCATTTACCATGATGTTGCTCATTGGTCCAGTTTTGAGGATTTGGGTCTTCTCTACATTAAGATGTAATCCATACTGAAGCAAGGTTGTGTCATCTGCATAGCACAGGCTGTTAATAAATGCCTTCCTCCAATCTGTACGCCAAATTCCTCTTCATATAATACAGCTTCTCCAATGACCTGCCTAGCATATAGATTGAATAAGTATAGTGAGAAGGTGCAATTCTCGTGCACAGACTTCTTGATCTTCAATCATGCAGTACGCCCTTGTTCTATTTGCATAGCTGTCTCTTGATATATGTCTAAATTCCGCTTGAACATAATGAACTTTTCTGGAATTCCTATTCTTCCCAAAGGCTATTCATATTTGGCCATCAACCACACAGTTGAATGACTTGGCATAGTTAATAAAGCATCTTTCTGGTATTCTCTGCTTTCAGTTACGACCCATCTATCAGACATCAGCAATGATATTCCTTGTTCCACATCCTCTTCTGACTCTTTCCTGAACCTCTGGCAGCTCCTTGTCAGTCTACTGTGGCAACCTTTGTAGGATGATCTTCAGCAAAATTTTACTTGCACGTAGTCTTAATGATAGTTTCATAATCTGCATATTCTGTTGTATCATCTTTCTTTAGAATAGGAACAAATGTGGATCTTTTCCAGTCAGTCTGGCATAGATGACAATTTCCAGTGCTTCAACAGCTTGCTGAAGCATGTCAATTGGTATTCCATGAATTCTTGAAGGCTTTTTATGGCTAATGATTTCAGAGCAGTTTGGACTTCTCCCAGTCCCACCAGTTCTTGCTCATATGCTTCTTTCTGATTTAGTACAGAGAGGGGTGTGTGTGTGTGTGTACTCTGCTAAGACCTTTAGTTCCATTTTTAATATGTAGGAGGAATAATTTTTAAAAGGAGAATTAAATGCTAAGAATGAATTAGAAGAAGGCTTTTCTGGAATCAAAGCTAACAGTTAAGACTAGAATAATCCAAGAGTAAGAAATAAACTCAGGGTGGAACTGTGGATTTCTGAGGCTGTAAATATTTATGGAAATAGAAAGCCTCACCTTTTATCTCAAGGAAAGGCCTGGTGGTTTTAAACTGCTGTCCTTGCAGTTAGTCCAAATGCATAACCATTTCACCAACAGAGCTCTCTAAGTAAGATATTGAAGGTCTTGAAATGTGATAAGGAGACTTAACAGGAAAGAGATATATTTGAAAATCAATTTTGGAGGTAGAACCAATAGGCTGTGAAATGATTGTCACATTATAGTTAAACTGGGAGCATAGTTTTGCCAATCTGAGATAAGGCATATTAACAAATGAACAATAACTAAAAATGAAAGATAACACTCATACCTCCATGGCAACTATCAAAAGATAGAAAAGCCTATAAAAGGAACAATAACTCCAGGAAGGTATGTACTCCTTAGAAAGAAATCAACCACAGGGGATTAAAAGGGTAGTATTTACCCCCAAGATAAAACTCAGAAGGGATAGGAAAGGACAATGGGAAATGGGAAATACTAAAGCACAGTGGGGAGATTGATGCTACATTGTATGGATTACAATCAATGTCACAAAACAACATTGTATTAATTATTAAATTAATTTGCTCTGTGTATTTTCACCTAATTCTATTTATCTCTCCTTCTCCCCCAACCCACCTCCCTCTCTCATAGTTACCCTTAAATGGATTCCTGTTCACAGATAACCAACAGGACATAGTAGAAATGCTTCATAATCTCCTATGGTGTAATCCAGGGTTCCTCAAACTTTTTATTTATTTTTGTTATTTTTATTTTATTTTATTTTTTTTGGCATCACTGCTCTCCGGTGGTGGGAGTAGGAGGCCCAGCCCCACTGCTGGAATTGAACCTCCGTCCCAGTGGGCCGCAGTCCTGCGCACAACCACTACGCCACCAGGGCTCAGCCCTCCTCAAACTTTTTAAACAGGGGGCCAATTCACTGTCCCTCAGACCGTTGGAGGGCCGGACTATAGTTTAAAAAAAAAAACAAAAAACACAACTATGAACAAATTCACTGCGGGCCCAGAATGAGTTGGCTGCAAAGCAAGACAGCAGCAGCAGCAGAAACACCTGGCGGGCCGTAGTTTAAGGAGCCCTGGTGTAATCTCCAGGTGAGCAGACTATTTCACTCTCCTGTGGACCTGCAGGCCAATTTGAACCAGCAACATAAATAGTACATAAGGAAGGAGATCCTTAAGGTCTTTGCAGGTACTCAATATATATTGGCGCATGTGGTTTCCTAAATGATTTCCCAGTTGCTATTGTTTTTTAAGTGTATTCTTTAAAAACCCTGGTAAAAATGTGGACCTTGAGACCTGGTCATTGTGACCAGGAAAGGACGAAGTAGAACTTACCCCACCAAGTTTTCAACTTCACGGAAACAGACTCTCTATCCTAGCTTTCTCCCATAAAGCAGCAGAAGTTCAACCCATCAACCTTGTGGTTTGCAGCCCACTACCATTAGTCACCAGGACTCCTTTCGGCATCATCAATATACACAGGAAAGTAAGTAGACATTACCACTAAAAATAAATGTCCTAGATAAGAAAGCTAAAGCCAGAATGAAAGTAAATCTACATAATGGGCTGCCCAAAAAACCAAATCACCAAAAATGAGAACTAGCAATGAGACAATGAAGTAGTATCCTCTTAGCTAAGGGAGGGGAGACATAGCAAATGACTCAGTGCTACTAACGGAATGAAAGAGAAAAAAATGTGGCCATGCACACTCACATACACACGGGGGCTTAACACAGTTCAGAGAAAATGAAATTAAAAGACAATGACATATTTCCACAACGTTTTTGAAAACGCATGGTATGTGGAAGTATGTATATGATAGGTGTCTTTATCATATGAATGTTGTAAAAAATCTAAATACAAGTTATTCTTTGGATTGATATAAAATTATTTTATTTAGAAATATTGAAAAGTCAAGCCCATAGCCATCAAATCAACTCCACCTCAGAGCAACCTGAATAGTTTCCTGGGCTGTAAAGAAGCCTGGGAGCAGAAGGCTTCACCTTTCTCCCCAGAGCCACTGGTGGGTTTGAAACATTCCCCTTATGGCTTACCTGACAGTGTCACCAAGGCTCTATTTGGAAATATATTCTAGAATATTTAGAAATATATTCTGGAACTATATTTCCAATGTAACTCTTTAAATACCATGGTATTTGTCTGCTTATGCCCAGAAATGAGAGGTGAAACAGTCTTTGTGTTTGTGTGGGTGAAACATCTTGAGAGTTACTGTTAAAGTATGTTTGCCTTAGAAATTGCTAGAAAAGAATATAAGCCTAGTCCAAATACTTCTAAATTAATTTTAATGTAGAAATTTAAATGAAGCATTATTAAAATTAAATCCACCTCACATCCATGATCATTGAAGCACTGTTCACAAAAGAAGATGGAAACACCCTAAATTGGTCCAAAAATGGATAAAGAAACTTTGGCACATACACACAATGGAATACACAAAACTGACTAGTTTTACACAAGCCGATTCTTGATGACAGAGCAGCCTTACAGGGCAGAATCGCCCCAGCGAGTTTGCATGACTCTCTCTCTTTACAGGAGTAGAGTCTCATCTTCCTCCCGAGTGGCTAATGGCTCCCAACTGCTGACCTTGCATTAGCATCTCTACACAACCAGGACCTTACGCACCCTGAAAAACAAGGATGAAAGCACCAAGCATCTCGTGGCACAGATCAACCTGCAAAGCACTATGCTGAAAAAATAAACAAACAGGACTCTTCCGGCTAGTCGATTCTGCTCACAGAGAGTCCTCAGGGCAGAAATGAATTGCCTTCTGGGTTTTGGAGACAATAAATCTTTAAGGGACTAGAAAGTCTCACCTTGGACTGGGTAGCAGCTCAATAAATAACCCATTACATCACCAGCAGACCTTCATCTGTGACTAAAATATCTTTGTATAACTAGAGATTATAGTGTAGTTTGAAAACTAAGGTACTTTAAGCTTCTAGGACTACATAAAGCTCCTATGGACTACAGGAAGCTTCAAACATTACTTACCATGTTCACAGGGTTCATAAAAAAATCAAGTTAGCTTTTCATTCTATTATCCACAAGCTTTTTAAAATTTTTTTATTTAATCATTTTATTGGGGGTTCGTACATCGCTTTTCACAATACATACGGTATATAGCCGTGTATAAGCCGAGTTTTTCAGCATAAAAAATGTGCTGGAAATACTGGGGTTCAACTTATACACGGGTCAGTGGTACCTGACAGACCCAGACCCAGCCGCTCACCGCCTCGCAGCTGCTAGTGGTGGGCATGGCAGCACGCAGAAGAGGCTTTCGGTAGGCTGCATCTGGAATTGAACCTCCATCCTATTGGGCCACAGTCCCGTGCACAACCACTACGCCACCGGGGCTCAGCCCGGTAATAGTCCTCTTAAGACATTACTGTTGATACCTTATTGTTTTTGTTGAACCTATTTTCCACTTACTGTACTGGTTTACTAATGTCAAATGACTTGTTGTCATTTTACTTATGTTTTTTTATTTAAAATAAATATTTAAATACATTACTCTACTGATGTCTCAATTTTTAGTAATTTTATTTTCACGTGTTTTGATTATTGAAACTCACCAATAGCTTCTGCATTTCCCATCCTAGGCTTATACTCGAGTCAATCAGTTTTTCTGGTTTCCCAGGTAATAATTAGGTACCTCAGCTTATACTCAGGCCGGCTTATATTCGAGTATATACAGTAGTTACATATGCTGTGCCAAGCACCTTCACATGTCTGCTTTTGTTAACCTTCTCCAAATATCCACTTTTCTACTCGGGCCCTTGATATCAGTTTCTCTTCCTACTCCCTCCATCCTTTCCCCCCTGCCCCAGTCCTCATTACTTTATAAATTATAATTGTTTTGTCATATCTTACACTGTCCGACATCTCCCCCTGCCCACTCCTCTTCCATGTTCATCCTCCAGATAGGAGGCAATCTGTAGATCCCTACAGTTGACTCCTTTATCCACAATCATTTTTGTATTTTAACTTTTTAATATTTTTTTGGTTTCTAAGATTTTTCTTACTTTTCTATAATGTCAACTACTGTTCATTAAGGAAGTTAATAAAAATTGTGAGGACAAATGACCCTGGGGGTGGGAGGATCATAATTAGTGAAATCAATCACAAAAGTACAAATATTATAAGACCACTGAAATAAAATGGGTAAACAAAAAACAAACAAATAAAAAGACTATCATACCAAAGGGAGCAGACTTTGAAATTACCACGACAGAGAAGTTAAGAGAGGGAAGATGAAACAATTACCTAGAGGGTTCGTGTCAGGTAAGGTAGCAATTCACAAGAGAAAAAAGAAATCAAAATAAGGGTGAGGATAAATTAATGGAGGGGTTAAACTGTAGTAGCTTAAATTATTGAATATAAAACTGACTATCAGGGCTCAACTGGAAAAGCAGATATTTGGAGAATGATGACAGCAACAGGCATGCAAAGGTGCTTGGCATGCTATATGTATGTATGGACTGTGATAAGCGATGTGTGAGCCCGCAATAAAATGATTTAGAACTAAACAAAACAAAAACGGATTACCTAAAAGGTAAATCTCTACTCAACTGACAATCTTTTAAAAGTTTAAAATGAAAAAAAAAAAATAAAAACAAACAAACAAAAAGTTTAAAATGTTTTTTAGTTAAATCAACCTATGCTACAAAAACCTGTAATACAAAAAAACATATAAAGACAAAATAAAATGACTCCACTCATACTTATCACATCTAAGTGATAATGAAAGATTATATCAATGTGTGCTGTGGTTAAAGATATTGCAAAAACTATGACCATAATATGCAGAGATAAACCTTTAAATTTTTCGATAGAGTTCTTTGTGGGAACTAAGTTGCTTGCTCCATAAGCAAATGGGCCAGGACCGCCACCTGCCTCTGATGCCAAACTCTGGGAAATACTGATGGCTCAACCCCAGGAGTGGATGGAGCAGGGGCCAGTCTGTTTCCCCACCTGAGATAAACCACACATGTTGTCGCCTGCTCCCTGACAAAAGCTGCAGAAAACAGAAGACTGCAAAGATATCAGTTACTCCCTACTCCTTACTTTATCCTCTCCTCCGCTCTGTGGACAGTTTGTCGGAAGTGTCAATGCTTCTTCCACTACCCTCAAATAGTTGACAACTGTCCCTTTGTGTAAACCTGCCAAGAGATGCGGGCTCCATGCAGGGAGTGTATTATATGCTGCCTTGAATAAAGGTCTGGGCCTTGAAGTGTCTATGCTTCAGGGACCCCTGCCGCCGACCTTGGCTATCCCATTGTAACTCTTTTTTTTTTTTAGTGTCTACTTTATTATTTTTTAAATCATTTTATTGGGGGCTCATACATCATTTTTCACAATACATAAAATACATATATTGTGCCACGCTTCTTCGAATGCCTGCTGCTGTCATCATTGTCCAAACATCCACTTGAGTCCTTGACATCAGATTCTCATCTTTTCCCCTCCATCCTTGCTCCCCACTCCCCAACCAACCCTCAATACTTTATAAACTATTATTGTTCTGTCATAACTTACACTGCCCGATGTCTCCCCCTCGCCCTCTCCACCAGTGTCTGTCCTCCCAGTAGGAGGTTATGTGTATATCCTTGTAGTTGGCTACTCTTCTCTACCCCACCTTCCCTCCACGCACCCATTCTTACTCTTACCAAGAAGTTTTCTCCTTGTAGATCATGCCCCTTTTGAACCCTTCAAATTTCTAAGACATGAGCTGGACTTATCTTACAGGTTTTTCCTCTAAAAAGTCTGATTACTATTTGCCAACATTTATAAACTATTAAAACATTACAATGAGGCTGAGCAACAGGTATCCCGTGAAGGAATTTTTTCCCTCAAAAGCAAAGAAACCCCATTTTATTGGGAATTAATACAAATATCGTATCACTCTCTAGTTCAATCACATCAGACAGTATTGTACAATTGATGCCACTGTTTCAAAACAGTCTTTTCCTTCTGGAACTTCTTCACATCAGCTCCCTTTTACCCCCACCCACCACCACCACCACTGCATCCCCGAGAAGCCCTACTCTACTTGATCTTCCTATAGGGTTATGATTTCTGAGTGTCATATGCTGAAAAACAAAAAGAGAAAAAATGTAACAAAAATTCAAGAATTGCCCCTAATGACAAAACACATCTGAGATGAAACCCAATTTGAACATACGAAAACCAAAAGAGAACAGAAAATGTCGAAGGGCTGATCAGGACTAACATGCATCAGAGAGGGGACTCAATGGGCAAGGTTTTAGCCGTTCAAGTCACGTTGATCATTTTGATCTTCAATAGTCCTCTCTCCAGTTTCTTTCCAGCCCTCTCTTGCATAAAGGGAAATCACCAGAGAATTATTTCCTTTACAGATCCCATAAATGTATCTCGGTTCTTACTGTCACCAATGTCTTCTGCAAACAAAATTTTGAATGGAATTTTGATAGCAATTTAATATAGTAGTTATTTCATGAACTTTCAGGGAAGAAAGCAAAGTGTAACTACCAACTTTAAAAGGAAAATCAGGTCTAAAATGGGTAACATCGATTATAGGGGGCCAGTCTACACACCCAATGGGTCTTAAGGTAAGGTGACCAGACATTCCGCTCTTTAACAATTTAACAATGTCCCGCAGCATATGAAAATTAAAATACATTACAATATATTTTTGCATTCTATGAAAACTTTTGTTGCTTCATATAGACCAAATTTTTAATCAAAAACCCCGCATCCCCACCCCTGTCAATGGTGTCCCGCTTAAAATCTGGTCACTTTATCCTAAGGAACAGTTGTGTAACTGAAGGGTAAATTAAAGAAACATCACACAAAGCATGCAATGTTTCACTTCTTCAGTGGAGACTGAAATCAGAGTGTAGAACAAATGTATTCTCTCACAGGCTTTTATAATCTCGGGCATGCAAGTCAAGACATATGCTTATGTACCCGGAAGGTGATATGCTAAAGGTATACACATAATAGAAAGAGAACACACTAGGGATATACACACAACAAGACGGGGATATGCTAGAACATAAACGTAACAGGAAGGCACCTACAAAACAAGATGAGAAGGTTCTAGAGTTAAGATGGCAGCTTAATCTTGGCCCTTGCTGAGCTGGCTTGAATTTAAGCAGCCCTGAGCTCTTCTCCAAGCGAGCAACAATTGATCCTTACCAAAAGGGATTGAGTCATACTTAGAGTGGAATGGTATGATGACTTTTGATGGCAGACAACGTTCATGCAGATAAGCTTCAAGCAATTAAACTTCTCACATATAGTAGCAACCATATGGTGGCAAACAATCATCTTAAAATTGGCATTACCAAGATAGCAAGAGAGCCCACAAACTGGGAAAACACCTATCTTTAGCAATTATACATCAGACAAAGGCCTTATTACTAAAATCTACAATACTATGCTAGCTTCCAAAAAGGAAAAAACTAACTGCCCACCGAGGAGATGGGCAAAGGACCTCAATAGAAGTTTCGCAAGGGCAGAAATCCAAATGGCCAATAAACATAAGAAAATGTTCCCAATCATTAGTCATAAGAGAAATATAAATTAAAACAACTATGAGATACCACCTAACACCCAAAAGATAGCCCAATTTAAAAAACCAGGAAGCAACAAGTGTTGGAGGGACTGTGATGAGACAGGAACTCTCCTCCACTGCTGGTGGACCTGTAAGTAAGTACCATCTCTATGGAAATCGATTTGGCAATATCTAAAACAGATGGAAATTGAGCTACCATTCGACCCAGCAATTTCCCTACTGGACATATACTCTGAAGGGGCGAAAAACAAACCACAGCCAGACATCTGTGCTCCAACGTTCACTGCAGCACAGTTCACAATTGCAAGGAGCTGGAAACAATTCAAATTTTCATCAACAGATGAATGGATTAAAAAACTGTGGTACAGGGCTGAGCCCCGGTGGCGTAAGTGGTTGAGTGCAGGACTGCTGCCCGTGGGCTTGGCAGTTCAAATGCTGCAGCAGCTCTCAGGAGCAGTGCTGGGTAGCTCCCACTACCACCGAGGGCAGTGATGACCCCCCCCCCCAAAAAAAAAACAAACCTGTGGTACATACATACAATGGAGCACTATGCATCCCTAAAAAACATGAAGCACATTGTCACATACGAAGAACTGGAGGAAATTATGCTAAATGAAGTAAGTCAGGCACAAAAGGGCAAATACAAGGTGAGTCTGCTGAGATAAGCTTAAGATTCCAAAAAGGGCATAAGGAAAAAGTTACTGTATACATATATTCCTGGGGTGAGGTCCAGGTAGTATGGCAGGAGTCAGAACCAATCCAGGGATAAATATGGCAGCTAACTAACAAGGAGGGGAAAAGGAAAAAAAAAAAAGACATGGGTAGCAGGGGAACAGGGCACTAGCCCACCCAAGGGGAGGGTGTTGTTTATATCTCCACAGGAGAGGGTGAGAGAGACCAGACTTCAACTGGTGCACCAAGACATGAATGCAACATACTGGCATGAGGCAGGGAACCAATAGGGAGACTTGAGGGGCCAGCCCCAATCCCAACTATGTGGATACCTCCCATGCCCCCAGAAGAGGGCAGCCCTAAATCAAGTCTGATCAGAACACATAGGAGCAAATGAAGTGAGGAGAGGGTGGAACATATCCTGGCTCACAAAGCCCCAAGGATGATAATCCTGCACATAGCAGGCATTGCACAGATGGAAACACTGGGCCAGTCCCACCATGATACATAATGTCTCTCACTGACCCATAGCACTACAAGGACAACACTGGAGGCATGGTGCAGGAATTGTGCCCAATCTGACTCCACCACATCAAGGTGAAACAGCATGTGACTGAACAGCTAGGGGAGCAGAGCAATGAAGTCCCCGGTGAATATCAAAAACAGACTGAAGGGCCAGAGTGAGGCACCACCTTAGACTTGACTGACTGTAAAATACTCCTAAAAGTCAACAAACATCCCTGGAACTAGTTATAGACTTATCTTTTGTTGCTATTTTGGTTCTCAATTTCTGGTTGTTGCTGTTTTGTTTTCTTTTGCTCTTTTAATTTGCTCTTTTTTGGATGATTACTATTGTATATGCATGTCTATCTAGATAAGATCTGGAGGAGAAAACAATGGAACCAATGTCCCAGGGGAGGCAGGGGAAAGGAAGTGGCTGTTAACAAACCCAGGGACAAGGGAACAACAAGTGATCTCAAATTGATAGTGAGAAGGGTATAGGAGGCCTGGTAGGGCTTGATCAAGGGCAATGGAGCAGTGAGGAATTACTGAAACTCAAATGAAGGCTGAACATGACAGTGAGACAAGAGGAAAGTAAAAGGAAATAGAGGAAAGAACTAAGAGGCAAAGGGCATTTACGGTGTTCTATATACAGGGATGTACATATATAAATATATTTATGATAGGGAAATAGACCTATGTACATATATTTATAGCTTTAGCATTAAGATAGCAGATGGACATTGGACCTCTACATAAGTACTCCCTCAATGCAAGAACACTCTGTTCTAATAACCCACCATCCCATGATGCTTTCCTTCTTGACACAATCACTGATGACAAAATGGATGCATAAGCAAATGGGGAACAAATAGAATTTGACTGAGTCATTTCCAACCCAAGTACATGAAGGCCTCTCTGCAAGAGAGTCTCAGCCTCCCAGATTCCTTAACATATGAGGGAATAGAATTTGTCCACACTCTCTTCCTGAGTCTCAGTTTCCCATAACCAATTAGATTTTTTCCTTGATATGTATGGAATATATTTCCTTAAATTATTTTCAGAGATAATTTAATTAAAATTAAATTTTAAAGTCTGTATTGCAACTGTTTTGAATATTATTTCAGTAGATGAGAAATGAAACAGGCTGAGCCCCCGTGGTGTAGTGGTTGAGTGCAAGACTGCGGCCCACTGGCTTGGCGGTTCAAATCCAGCAGCAGCTCTCCAGAAGCAAGGCTGGGTAGCTCCCACTCCCACCAGAGAACAGTGATGCCCCCCAAAAAAATTTTTTTAAAAAGAGAAATGAAACAAACTGAAACAGCTCATGCACTTCAAACATTATTTGTAACACTGTTGAACTGAGCCATGATGTCATATTGTGATATACTTGTGTGAAATCTCACATGTATCCAAAGAGAGGATGACAATAAGGATTAACCCAATATTATGAGGTGTCCAGTGGGGTCAGACATATCTCCACTCTCCCGCTTTTTCAACAGTTCTAACACAGCACTCTCTATATATCTGCTGAGTCAATAACTTGTAGCAATGACCACACAAACCTGATAGACCACAGTCACAATTATGTGGTTAATTATCAAAATAACAGACTACCACTTAGAAGATAGTATATAGTTCTTCCATCAGAATGCTTCTAACCAAGACAGCTCACACGCGCACCAGGCCTTTTCTTGGCAATGCCCACCACCAGATATTCTGTGCCCTGCAAGTGTTACTACTCTTTAGATTGGCCAAAAAGCACCTGGCACCACCCCATTCTAGCAGCAAGCCTCTGCCTCTCAGCTCCCGTGCACCCTGTGGGTTGTGAGCTCACAGCAACCACAGCATATGGGTCTCCTGAGTGCTGCCACTTGTGCTACTTCTGCTGTTTTCTCTTGCTACTGAGCGCAACCGTGGTTATGGTGTTGCTCAGCATCTTGGGCCACCTCCAGCATCACAGCTTTCTCTCTCTTGCTCCTATTTTTGGGAGATTCTCCTTGCAAGGGCTCTCGGTTCAAAAGATACACTCAGCTCTACACTCTTCTCAAGGGCAGTGAGGTCCTTCGTAACCTCCGCAGAACTGGCTCTTCTGAAAGTCTGTTCCTTGGCAATTCCCTCAGTAGAGCACAATTACATAATCTGCTCAGTCATCAACCAATACTGAGGTCACCTAACCCCACTGTTTGCTTTTACACAGACTATTTGTGTAATAGACTAACCATTTGCTGAATTCTAGTCGTCAATCTGGCAAAATGATAAGCCCAAGACCAGAATGGCCTTATATAAAAGAAATCCATTGCATGACAGGCATAACACCTTAAGATGTATTGCAACTATAACCATAATAAAAAAAATGTTTTTAACGAAGTAAAGGAACACACTCATGTAAGTCCTTCTATGCATGTGTTTTGATATAAGACCCAGTTAAAACAACAACATTGTTGAGAACGAGGGGAATCAGAGCAGAGACTCACAGCCCATCTGCAAACAATGGGACATCCCCCACAGAGGGGTCCCAGGGAAGAGATGAGTCACCCACGGTGCAGTAAAGCACAGATGAAACACACACTATTCCTCTGGTTCCAAGATGCATCCTCAAACCCCACTATCAAGACCCCACTGCTGCCTTTCACTATGGGCTAGATTCTGGTCTAGCATGTACACAGATACAGATGAGAGCTCCGACACATGGAATCCAGGTAGAGATGGGAATAGCGTTACTAGAAGAAATGGGAGAGGTGGGGAGTGAAGGGGAGGAGGGGAGAACCGATTGCAATGATAGACACATCACCACCACTCCCACCCCCTCCCCCCAAGGGATGAACAACAAAAACCATAAGGGAAGAGAGACAGTGGTTGGTGTAAGATATGAAAATAATAATAACTTATCAAGTGGTCATGAGGGTGGGGTGGTAGGTAGGGAAAAGAGGAGGTGATACCAAAGGTTCAATAAAAAGAAAATGTCTAGAAAAGAATGATGCAACATATGTACACATATACTTGATACATTTGATACATGGATTGCTATAAGAGTTGTAAGAGTCCCCAATAAAATGATTTTTTTCAGTGATTTTATTGGGGGTCTTACAGCTCTTATAACATTCAAAACATCATTTGTATCTAGCATATTTGTACAGAGATTGCCACATTCATTTCCAAATATTTTCTACTTGAGTCCTTGGTATAAGCTCCTCTCCCCCAGCTTTTTTATTAACAAGTCATTTTAGTGGGGGCTCATACATCTCCCAGCACATTTGCACTCTTGTTGACATCATCACTCTCAAAACATCATCCCTCCACTTAGGCCCCAAAAATGATCTTTCAATTAAAAAAAAAAAAAGTTTTACACATAATACAGCTAACGCATATATTTTAAGTTGAACCAAATACTTTATCTCTCAAAACTTTATGAAGCTTATGCCTAAATAATTATAATCTTTGGACCAAAGTAAGGTGAAATTTATTCTTATTATTTAAAAAGTACCCTTAGTTGTATAATGGGTTATGTTTGGGCTACTAACCACAAAGCCTGCATTTCAAACCGACCAGGTACTCAGGGTGAGAAAAATGAGGCTTTCTGCTCCCACAAAGATTTCCAGGCTTAAAAAAAAAAATGCAAGCAGGCAGTGTATTCTGTCTTATAGGGTTGCTACAGGCCACCTTGATGGCAGTAAATTTGTTTTTTTTTGGGAGGAGGGGGGCATCACTGCCCTCAGGTGGTAGGAGTAGGAGGCCCAGCCTTTGCTCCTGTGAGCTGGAATCGAACCTCCATCCCACTGGGCCGCGGTCCCGCGCACAACCACTATGCCACCGGGGCTCAGCCCTAAATTTGGTTTTTTAAGATTTACTTAAAACTATGTTTACTCTAGGAGAATGAGCCCTGGTGGCGTACGTGGTTGAGTGCGGGACTACGGCCCATGGGCTTGGTGGTTCAAATCCAGCGGCAGCTCTCAGGAGCAGCACTGGATAGCTCCCACGACCACCAGATGGCAGTGATGCCTCCCCCCCAAATATGTTTACTCTGGTTTTAGTGTATTATGCTTATTGTTGATATTCTGGGAAAAAAAAGCAAAATTAGAAAATAGCAAGATTATCGGTATTCCCACCATGAAAGAATTATCTTCAATACTATTTTGTTTCCTTCCAATTAATTTCCTCTTGGTACTTAATTTTTTTTTTTTTTTTGCATCACTGCCCTGGTGGTCGTAGGAAGCCCAGCGTCGCTCCTAGACTTGAACCGCCAACCCTGTGGGCTGCAATCTCACACACAACCACTGTGCCAGCAGGGCTCAATGTACTTAATTTTTTAAAAAAGAGATAAACACTTGGAAAAAATGCTATACATTTGTCTCCTTAGATTGATGCTTTTTGGCAAAGCTGGGCTTAGGCAGTAGTGAATTTTAATATTTTAATGCATCCAGAAACACAGAAACACACACACACACACAATTACTCACTCACTCACTCACTCACTCACTGCTATCAAGTAGATGCCGGCTCATGGTGACCCTATAGGAAAGGGTAGAACTCGGTGAGTTTTGAGACTATTACACTTTAGGAAAAGAAAAAGTCCCATATTTCTCCAGAGTGGTTGATGGTTTTGAATTGCTTGACCTTGTGGATAGAAATCTAATACATAACCAATGTGTTTCCAAGGCTCCTAGAATGGTTCTAAAAGTTGAAAAATATTAAGAATAAGAAAAACTCACTTTTGCGGTTAAAAAAATTGAAATGCATGTCAGAGTCTGAAAATTCATGCCTTTCGCAAGCTGTATGGACAATTTTTTAAAATTACACTTTTACCTCTTATTAGAATTCTTGGCTACACATGAGAGGCAAAATAACCAGCACTATTGTGTGCAATCACATCATAGCCACAGGATAGCCAGCTGTCCCAGAGCAATTCCTAGGCTGTCATCGGTCCAGAGTCTGGTGGTTCAATAAAGCGTCCAGCTGCTAACCAAAAGGTCAGTCAGTGGCTTGAGCCCATCAGACCCAATGTTCTCCCGAAGAAGAGAACTGGCCATCTTCTCCTGTAAAGATTAAGCCCTCGAAAGCCCCCTCGAACAGTTCTTGTCCATGCTCTTCAGTTGCTGAGTCGGTATCAACTCGATGGCTTATGGTGACCCAAAGGGATTAGATTGCCCCGTCTTTCCTCCTGCACAGTGCTTCTGGATTTACACTGCTGACTTTTCTGTTAGCAGCTGAAAAGTCACTACTGGGGCACCCTTATCAGTGAAAAGTTCAAGTCAATGTTCACTAGTTCCCTGTCATTAATATTTCTCTCAAAGGCAAGAACTGCAGTGTTCATCTTCCCAGTATTCTGACACAAAATAAGTCATTATATGTTTGCAAAGTAAATAAGTCTATGTACAGAAAGGTGTCATTTATTTTAGAACATGAATTTTAGGAAGACTTGAAAAAGACCCTTTAGGACTGCAGTAATACGAAAATCCATGAAAGGGTGGGAATGGGGGAGATGACATCAAGGGCTCAATAGAAACCCACATATAAATACTATATGAATATCCAAAGATGTTGAAAATTATGATTGGAGTTTCTGTTATGTATGCAGTAGGTAGTGGACCAGAAACTCAGGAGAAATGAAAACAGAGAGAAGTCTAAGTACTTAATAAAAGAGATGATGAGGGTAACAAACATGAAAATAGCAAAAAGATAAAGTATGAGTGTCATTTTATATTTGATGAAGAATCTTGTGAAAATCTAAGGAATAGGAACACAAATGGCTGAAAAATTCTACTAGGAAATGGTGGTAAGGGGTGTTTGCCTCGTCAAAAGCCAATAGGACATAATTAAATTGGTGCAGATATAAAAATCAGTGTGGTCAAAAATGAGAGCGAGGAACTGAGAAAATGCTAAGACGTGGCTGAAAGAACTGATCGTGTAGCTCCAGACGAATAAAGGTTAAGTGAAGTGAAAGGAAATGAACAGCAAACTAGATTTTTGTTTGTTCCTTTGTTTGGGGTTTGCTCTTTAAAAAACAAAAATTTAAGCAGTCTTGGTAAGGGCACCTTTTAGAATGAGGTCATAAGAGAGGGTAGCTCAAGAAGAATGGAGATTTAAAAAAAAATGAGGAGGCGCTGAGCCCTGGTGGCATAGTGGTTGCGTGCAGGACTGCGGCCCACTGACGTGGTGGTTCAAATCCAGCAGCAGCTCTCCAGGAGCAAGGCTGAGCCTCCCTTTCCCACGAGGGCAGTCATGCCCGCCCCCCTCCAAAAAAAAAAAAAAATGAGGAGCTGATACCAAGGTCTCAATTACAAAGAAAATGTTTTAGAAATAATGATGGTCAAATCCAGCGGCAGCTGGGTAGTGTCCACGACCACCAGAGGCAGTGATGCCCACACACACACACACACACACACACACAAAGAAATAATGCTGGCAACATCATGCTCAAATGATGGATGGATGGATGGATGGATGGATGGATGGATGGATGGATGGATGGACGGACGGACGAATGGTGATAAGAGTAGTAGGAGTCCTCAATAAAATGATTAAAAAAAAAAAAAACGAGAATGGAGATAAAAGTGGTCAGAATTGAGAAGTAGTGCTGAAAAAGTCTCCTCCACCAGAAAACAACTAAGAAATAGGAGTAAAACTAATATGAGTTGAGCCTTCAATCATTTGATTAGCAGTGGAGTACATTAGCCAGCTGTCACACTTAGGGACCCACAGCTACTCTAGTATTTTCCTTATTAATGAAAACATTGATAATTAAAGCTCGTTTCTGCTACCTACAAGTAGCCCTGGTGACTGTACTTAAGCCCTGAGATGTTCACCAAAAGGTAAGTGGATCAAACCCACCAGCCAGTCCAAAAAACCACATTGAGACTGCCTGTTCTTATAAAGATTCAGTCTTGGAAACCCTGTGGTATCTGTCCTTATAGGTCACTAAGAGCCAGAATGGACTCAATGGCAGTGGCTGGTTCTGTTACTTCTAAGGAACTGGCAGAAAAGTAGTAAAGTAGTTAAACACACAGCTACAACCTGCAAAGTGGCCCATTCAAACCCATCACTGGCTCCGTGGGAACAAGATACTGTCGTCTCCATTTTCCATGATGACAGTATTGGAAATCCCAGGGCAAGGCAGTTCTACTCTGTCCTACAGGGTCACTGTAGTTGGAAATCAACTGACAGCAATGGTCTCCTACCTCTACTTTATTAGTCTGAGAACAAGTCCTTGACTATACTCTGGTAAGGTCTCAGTAGATAAAATAGAAAGTTACTCATAGCCAAGTGTACTTCCTATATTTGGGTCAACTTCATATATTATAAAACAAAAGTAACAATAAAAATCTGTTTGCTTATATATAATTGTAAGTATAGCACTGAACAAATATTCATTCTCAATGTCCTTAAAGAAAATGATTCAAATGAATAGATAATTGACAACATGAATGTCTGCAAAAATACGTTTCTATTCTTATCACCATGCTCAATCAAGTTACCTTATTATGAGACATAAAAGCAATTCCTTATTAATTTCTTATAAATCTTATGAAGATTTAGAAAAATAAATCTCACAACTCTTAAAAACTTAAAGGAGTCATATTTTATGGCTATTTATGATATTTTAGAACATTTTAAATAATCCAACTATACTGTCTTTTCAAAACTACTTGGTATTTTAATCCATATGTTTAAACCCCTTTCACAGTTTACAGGAACAAAGCAGTTTTGATTCACAAACAATGCCCTGCAGCCAAATATGTTCATGAGGTATTAATTTACAACTTCATCTGTGATCAGTTAAACTGCTTGTGAAATCTTAAACATCCTTAAAAAGCTCACCACAAATAGTTCAATAGAGAATTTTTGGTAACACCACTTTAACAACAAAAAAAGTAAGATTAAATTCTATTGTAAAGTAAAACCAAATGTCATCGCTTTTAAGGATGTTACTATATTGTTAATCTTCCCAGTTGTCACCTTTTGCATCTAAAGTATTAACTGAAACTGTAACACCAGTATCCAAAACATATGCTTCATAAGCTTTAGCAAGACAAGTCATAGAAAAATGGAATCGAATTTTATGATATAAAGTGGGCATATTTTTAAAAATGTTTTTATAATCAGTTCTAGGAGCAAGATCTATAGCAGGTCAACATGAACTATACCAAAACAAAAAAACTAAAATACCCAGTTTAATAAATAACAAAATGTTAAGTTCACACCAGTTATTGACAAAAACAATGAGAACATGATATGTATTTCCAATTATGTTTATTTTAGTGGAAAAACAGTAGTCACTAATCTCTCAGAAACTTGTATTTTTAATTTTCGATATTTATGAAAATTGAACCTAAGATGTTTATGAAACTTAACCCACTGCCATCAATTTCAACTCAAGGCAATCATATAATACACAGTAAAATGGTTCCATTGGGTTTCCAAGATTGTAAATCTTTTTTTAAAATCATTTTATTAGGGCTGAGCCCTGGTGGCGTAAGCGGTTGAGTGCGGGACTGCAGCCCGCGGGCTTGGTGGTTCAAATGCAGCGGCCGCTCTCAGGAGCAGCACTGGGTAGCACACATGACCACCAGAGGCAGTGATGCCCACAAAAAAAAAATAGGTAAAATAAATAAATAAAATCATTTTATTGAGGGTTCTTATAGCTCTTATAAGAATCCCTACATCAATTGCATCAATCATATTTGTACATATGCTGACATTATCTTTTTGTTTCCATGTTGTAATTTTAATCATTTTATTGGGAGCTCATACAGCTATTATCACAATCCATACATTCATCTATGTGTCAAGCACTTTTGTACATTTGATGCCATCATCATTTTCAAAACATTTTCTTTCTACTTGAGGCCTTGGTATAAATTCATCTTTATTC
This sequence comes from Nesogale talazaci, assembly GCA_004026705.1. Lineage (NCBI taxonomy): Eukaryota > Metazoa > Chordata > Mammalia > Afrosoricida > Tenrecidae > Nesogale > Nesogale talazaci. The sequence goes on from PVJH01022935.1 coordinate 23,058, forward strand.
CAGTCCTCTGCCACCACATCACCCTCATAAGCCCTTGATAAATTACAAATACTTGTTATTTTATTTTCTTATTTTTTTAATACTTTTATTGGGTGCTCTTACATTTCTTATCACAATCCATACATTCATTGAGTGTGTCAAGCAAATTTGCACATATGCCATCATTTTCCAAGCATTCTCTTCTCACTTGAGCCTCTGATATCAACTCCCTATTTCTTACACCTTTTGCTGTCTCCCTGTTTTTGTTCGCAAGTGGTAGGGTGGTGTTAGACATTGATCATTGCATCGGTTCCCCTATTCACCCCCTTCTCACTCCCCTCATGGTACCACTACTTCCAGCACTGTTCCTGAGGGGTTTACCTATATATTGAAATCTGTGTTTGAGAGCTCTTATCTTTATCAGTGTCTGGTCTAGCCAGATTTTTTAGGCAAAACTGGGCCATGATAGTGGGGGATGGAGGGTGAGGTGAGAAGAAGCATCCAAGAACTAGAAAAATGTTGTGTGTTTTGATGGTGCTATATTGCACCCTTCTGTGCTATATTGCAAGAATGTTGTGTGTTTCCATCCTTGTGACCCTTCTGTAAGGAGATGTCCTATTGTCCACGGATGAGCCTTGGGTCGCCAATCCAACCTTCATCACTCACATCAATATGGTTGTTTGTTGTGGATTTTCTGAACACCTGATACTGACCCCACCAATACCTCCTGATCACACAGGCTGGTGTGCTTCTTCCATGGGGGCTATGTTGCTTCCCTGCTGGATGGCTGCTTGTTCAACTTCACGCAGGTGCTATATCTTCTAATAGCCAGGCACCATGAGCTCTCTCCATCAAATTTGCTATGCACCCATTTTGTCTTCATGTCAGGTGAAGGCTGAAATACTTGACAGAAGCAGACTGCTACATCTTTCTCCTACAGAGCAGCTGGTAGTTCAAACCACCAAACTTTCAGGTGGTAGCTACATCACCAGGATTCCTTTAAGATGCTTACAACTGATGATTATTTTAGCTAGATAAGCAATAATTATTCCTTATTGGCTTACTAAATCAATCAGATAAATTACTATCTAACAAATCAAAGCTAAAGTAGTTCTAGGGTTGATGAATTCATAAATCGACATTATCATCATAATGGGGCACAAGTATTTTTCCACTTTCTTCCTAGACCACCTTTAGCATGATGAATTTTGTCTCCTAACAGTTTCAGAATAGCTCCATTAATTTTAAATGTCACTTCTTTCAATTGGTTGAAGTAGGGCTATAGAATACATCTTTCTGGGGCTGAGCCCCGGTGGCATAGTGGTTGTGCGCGGGACTGTGGCCCACTGGGATGGAGGTTCAATTCCAGCTCCCAGGAGCAAAGGCTGGGCCTCCTACTCCCACCACCTGAGGGCAGTGATGCCTAAAAAAAAAAAAAAAAAAAGAATACATCTTTCTAAAGTCTGATGAAAAACACAAAATTTTCTAGAAGATCATCTCACTGACCTCCTTTCAAATTAAGTGACTACTTGCTACAAGCTAATTACCATAAAAGGAAGGAAAAAATGTGATTGGCTTATAGTAATGCAGATGCTGCCACTGAAGGTAAACAATCCAGCTTCCCATAAAGCACATGGGCATCTAATAGTAAAAATTAAAGGAGCAAATTAACAGCATTAAATAAACTATATCCTCCCACTCTCAATAAAGGCATGCAATGCTCATTATTATTTCCATCACATGCTTCAAATGAACAAAATACAAAACTAGAGAAAACTTTTCTCTAACACTAAAGTTGAATTCTGATTAAGATGACTAATTAGCTGAATAGTTCACAAGAAGACTTAATTCTATGGTGCCGTGATTTTCCCATTTGAATCAAGAAAGAAAATGAAAGCTAAAAGCCATAGGTTAAACCATACAAATCTTAGACTTTAATAAAAATCAAACAAAACCAAAAGTCAAACGACAGAAAAGGAGTATTTTCTGTATCCTCTTGAAACTACATTAATATTACTCTGAACCCAAACTGGACACACACACACACACACACACCCTGAAGTATGTGCTACAGGGGACAATGCAAAACCTACAGGTTGGGGAGAGGGGCCGGCCAACCTGTCATACTCATACAGAAGCAAACCAAGAAGGAAAAAGAGAGAGGAAGGGACAAAACCCCACAAAGGCACACAAAGCCCTGAGGATGATGGCCCTGCACAGAGTTAAGGCACAGAGAGGACTACAGGGCCGACCACAGCTCAGGTTATGATGTCGCCTCCCTGGAGCAGACCCCAACAAGAGGGCAAGACTGAGGATACAGAGTAGGGAGTGTATCCGGTTTGACCTCCCCTACAGCAGCGTGAACCAAGAAGGAAACATAATAAATCAGTAACAGGAGCAAAACCAAGTCATAAACCCCTTAAGAGCCCCCAAAGTAAACTTCAGGCTAGGAGGGGCAGTACTTGGAACTCCCCAGGATGAGTGGGGAGACAGTCATTTAGGTTAGCAGACAGATCTGGACTTATGTATGCTTTTGGGTTGTTTTATTTGCCAATTTTTTATTCAATCCTTTGTTTTCTTTTTGTTTTGCCTTTATTATTACTGTTTTGCCTACTTAATATAAGCTAGGCATGGGAAGCAAGCCCACAAGAAAGCAGCAGACTGATGGTTCTGGAGGGAGCTAGAGGAAGGGAGGTGGGGGAAAGGAGCAATGAGCAAACACCACCAGACGGGGGAACAATCAGGGAATTAAAAAGCAATAGCTAGGAAAACAGAGATCCTGATGGTGTTGGAGCAACAGTAATCTAGCTGAGAGGAATTACTAAGAGGCAGAAGAAGGATGAGCGTAATGGTGGGGCAGAAGGAAGGTAAAAGGTAACAGGAAAGTTCTAGGAAGCAAAGATATGGACAGAGGTATAAACATAGTTGCACACTTATATAAAGATATTAATTCATAAAACTAGAGGTATTGACCTATGTACATGTATTGAGGAAGTGGATAAACTTTGGGCTTCTAGAAGCTCAAGCCCTCCCTCAACACAAATACGCTTTGTTCTAACCACCCAGCATTCTGTGATGCTCACCCTACCAAAACAAATGCTGAAGACAAAATGAGTGTATAAGCAAATGTGGTGAAGAAAGCTGATGGTGCCCGACTATCAAAAGATAAAGTGTCTTGGGTATTAAAGGCTTGAAGTTAAACAAACAGCCATCTAGCAGAGACACAACAAGCCCACATGGAAGAAGCACAGCCAGTATGATGAAGTGTTGATGGAATCAGGTAACAGGCACCAAAAGACCCAAAACAAACAAACAAAAACATTTTGTTGAGAATGAGAGAGGTGGGAGCACATACGCAAAAATCCATCTGTAAACAAAAGGATGTCCCTTCCCGTAGTAGGGATGAGTCAACCAGGGTATAGCAGGAAACCAATAAAACACACAATATTCCTCTGGTTCTTTGAGGCTTCCTCCCCTTCCGCTATCATGACCCCAGCCCTGCCTTTCAGTTCTGGTTAGACCAGAGCATGAACATTGGTACAGATAAGCGTTCACAACATATGGAATTCAGGTTAGACAAATTCCTAAGGAACAGAAATGGGAGTAGCAATACCAGGAGGGTAGGGGGAATGAGTGGGGGGGAATAAGGAAAAGCAATTGCAATGATCATTGCAGGAATGAACAACAGGAACATGGGTGAAGGGAGACAGTGGTCAGGTTGGTGTTAAGGGCAGGGCTATGGGAAAAACTCGAGTGTATGAATAGTTTTCTCATTTCAAAACAGGTGAAATGTTGACTGATAACAAATCTCATTTGGTGTCCACCAACTTCCCAAATGGGTGAAAATGTCGACTCATAGTGTACTTGGAGTTTGATCCACCAGACCAGACTGTTAATCAAGCTTTTAATAAGGAGGTTCTGAAAAGATTGTATAACAGTGTGTTATATAAAAAGTCCTGATTTGTGGCAGATGAGGAACTGCTTTTGACACCACAAGGCACCTGCTCCCACAGCCTGCTGAGTGCACCCGTTTGGGGCAAAAAGCAGCAAAAAAGCAGCATGCCTCTCTTGCCTCACACACTTTGCTCACCTGACCTCACTCCGTGAGATTCTTTCTGTTTCCATGAATGAAGTGGGACATGAAAGGACACTGATTTGATGATGTTGATGAGGTGAAGAAAAAACAAGGGAGGTGCTGTCAGCCATCTAAAGAGATGAGTTTGAAAACGTTTCCAAGAATGGATTTGCAGAGTTGATAAATGTAGTAAGTGTAATGGAGAGTACTTTGAAAGTAATATGGCTGTTTTGTTTAAAAAAAAATTTAAATAGATTGTTTGGAGTGGGGGCAGACTCTGGGTGTTTTGGGGTACCCCCTGAAAACTGACACACTCAAGCCTGGGACCACCAATTCATTTTGCCATTTTGTCTCCCAGAAGCAAGAGGATATTTCTCCTAATTGTTTTGACAGGTAAAGCTTGAGGAAAGAGACTGCCCTGCAACCAATCCAGTCTAAGAAAATAACTAAATATATGATCTTATAAAGTTGAACCAAAATGGTTCTAAACTGTTAAATTCATTTGACAGTGAACCAAACTATTGAAAAATGCTATCCATAAAAGTTGCTGGTTTTTAATTTCCCATTCTTCTTTTTTTGGGGGATGGGGCTTCACTGCCCTCTGGTGGGAGTAGGAGGCCCAGTCTTGCTCCTGGAGAGCTGTTGCTGGATTTGAACCGCCAACCCAATGGGGCGCAGTCCTGCACACAACCACTATGCCACCGGGGCTCAGCCGTATAATTTCCCATTCTTAAAGACTAGGAAAGAATAAAGATAATTTCAAAAAAATTATAACTAAACCAAAAAGTATTGCTAATTAGTTTGGGTTCCAGTTCATGTATGCAGTGGTTTGCTACAAACAAGACATGTACAAACATGTTCCACAGCCTCAGTTGTGGACAAGTTCGCTCAGTAGTACATTTGTCTCATCTCATCTATCTTTTAAAAAATTAAAAGATAGTTCTGTCATTTAAAAAAATAGATTTTGAGATAAGGACTAATTATCAATTTTTTCACAACACTCAAGTGGAAATCTTCCCAAATGCTGAAACATTATAGCAATTTTTCAGAAATGCTGCATCACATCAGGAAAGGAAAGACGGTTACCTTTAACAAATGAAGAAAAGATTTACAATATTTAGTTTGACCCTGAATCAAAATAAGAATCCTTCCTACTTTACATGATAAAGCTTTTATGAGAAAAATCTCTCATTTTTTTCAAATACACACCTGAGTTGGATAAAAGTCATACACTCCTTCCAAATAATGCACACAAATGCAGACATTTATACAGGATCTGAAAAGAACTCAAGGACAGCATGAACCTCCTAAACCTCTTTGTCACAACTGAATTCTCTGGGGGAGAAAGACCCCTAGAAATTGGTGTGCATGGCGTTCATTCCTTAGGAACCAACCCTGCTAAAGAAAATAGGAAAGGAAGCAAGAATGAGTCCAGTAGAAGCCTGGTCAGCCTGGAAGGAATCTCTGGAGGACTATCACTTGACAGAGCTCTCTTGGGTTTAAACAAATTGACTAGGCATTTGTTCTCTGACTTGGTCAGTTGCAAAATGAAAGCTGCCTTTGTCAGAGTAGAGAGTGACAAGGGGGAAGGGGTGTGGAGAAGCTGAGCTTGGCCTTGAAAGAACTTATAGGTGATGGCTTCTGTCCTAGACACAGATAAGGTACAATTCTTCATTGATGGTGATTTTGGGTGGACTATCTTCACATCTATCAAATTCTCACTTAATAATCCTTGCTACATACATTCTAAAATTTCCTTTACTCCCCCTCCCCTTTAGCATGTTTGCTTAACCCCAAAGCCCAGAGATCTTCAGTGGATAGAAGCTGCACTATACTGACCTCTTGTGTTTTTTTTTTTTTTGGGAGGGGGCATCACTGCCCTCAAGTGGTAGGAGTAGGAGGCCCAGCCTTTTCACTGTGGAGCTGGAATCGAACCTCCATCCCAGAGGAATTTTAAAAACTATGGCCCCACTAAAATTACAGGCAAGTAGGAGGAGCCTCAAGAGTCCTGGGTGGCCTAAGTGGACTAGCTGAGATAGGGGTGACTCAAGCCAACCTATAGCGCCATAGTGATCAGTTCTCCAAAGTTAACAGCCTTGAACACCTCAAGCAACAGTTAATTCCTTAGTGATGCAAACAGTTAAGTAACCAGGAGGTTGGGGTGGGGTGGGGGCTGACAATCTCTTTCAACAAAGCCAGCCACTGAGCATAATTCCACCTTGGCCTATGTGGAGGGAGGGTTTTTGAGTCATCCACAACCAAATTATTTTTTGCTCTGAATTTTTTGTTGCTATTATGTACTTTCAGTAACAGAAGGTATAACTGAAGGGAATTGGGATTTTTTTTCGAGATAACATGAATTATAATATAATTCTGTAGAATATGTTTATCCCAAGTGGACTCTGATCACATTTCCTCAGATTCATGCAGTTCTACAGCTCACCTCCATGAGGTAGCGACTACACACAACTTTTCACACGAGATGAGAGGCTGATAATGACATATCACACATGAAAATAACTAAATAATCTAACAGCAAGTCTCGTAAGTTATCGCTATTATCTTTCCATCATACCTAACCGGAAGTAAATACAAGAGGGCTGAAATAAAACAATACCGTTTAGGGCTATAAAATTGAGCATTTATACAGAACAATAACAATTTATAAAGTATTGAGGGTTGGTGGGAAGGAGCGAGCAGGGGAAGAGGGGAAGGGATAGAAAAGCTGATCTAGGGGCTCAAGGGAAAAGGCAGATGATTGGAGAACGATAATAGCAGCAGACATGTGAAGGTGCCTGGCACAGTAAGTTTATTTATGTATCGTGAAAAGCGATGTACGAGCCCTCAATAAAATGATTTAATTTAAAAAAGTTAAAAAAAACAATAGAAAAAATTAGCATTTATAATTTCTTTACATTATAACCACAATTATCAAATAAAGTACATCTTTAATACTTTCACTTTACAGCATTTGAATAGCGTCTTCTTTCACACAATAATAACACTTAAATTCCCAGTATATGCCAGCCAACTTCTTCAAGGAGCTTATATATTCCAGTCAGAGGAAACAGATTAATAAACGGGTAAACAAACAAAATTACTTAAGATAGAGATTAATGAACATGGTAGGGAAGCCTGATTACTTTCAATAGCTTGGTCAGGGAAAGTTTCTCTGAGAAAGTGTCATTTGAGCAGAGAATTGAAAGATAGTAAGCAATCTACCTAAAAAAAAACCAAAAAAACCCCCAAAAACTCCACAGGAGCAAAGGCTGGGCCTCCTACTCCCACCACCAGAGGGCAGTGATACCCCCCCAAAACAAACAAACAGAAGGAAGAGCATTCAGACAGTGGGAGCAATATGCAAAGGTCTCAAGGTAGTAATATGTATCTGGCTTAAAAGCAAAATGAAGATAAATGTTACTGAAAAAGTATGAACAAGAATTCTCTTACATGAGGCCAGAGTTAAAGTCAAAATGTCAAAATCATGATTTATCATTCGTCTTCCTACTTTATCCAGTATTTATGTACCGGGTACTATGTAAATGACTGTGACAGAGAGCAAACACACATTATTAGCAAACACTGCCAGTTCTTACCAGGAAATAATGCCGTTTCCCATCATTTGTTCTACTCCCTTTATGCTAAAGAGACTAAAACATTTTAATAGAAATTAAAAGAACAGAAATGAATAGTAAATAGTCATCATCTCCTACAAGAAAGAAGTTAGCAACAGACTTCCCCTTTATGCAAATAAATACATATATTTTGCCTGAGTCACATTAAAGACAGTAAACAAATCATCTACACATCATAACATAAGTATATTGAATAATTAAAGTTTCTCTACATATTAAATCTCCACAAGTCAATCTGCAAAGCAGTTGGTTTCTACTCAGAAAAACAACAGTTTATTGACTTAACAAAGGGAAGTTCAAGCTAATATGACAGTATTAAGAGACTCTGTGAAACTAAACACAATGTTGATAAAAATGAATTCCAAATACTATGCTTAAGACAAAAATTGTAATAAAATATGCCTGAATAAAAATGTGAAATAGATAATTTTAGCACCTAAATAGCCCTCAAGCATGAAAATTTAAGTGGCTATAGCAATTGAGGCCAATTTCTAACTTTAGAATGGACTTTAATCACGGTCCAATCAACGGTTTTCATCTCCAGGCCTCAGTAGAAAAACTCCCACCTAATTTGGAGATACCAAAATCCCCTGCAAATTGATATTGAAGTGAATATTTACTATAGTAAAAAAAATTCTCAATACAGAAGTGTCTTGTTTATAAAAAGGTTAAGTTTCATTTGTTTCTCCGTCTAAAGTGGTCAGGTTCTATATACACTTGTGCCAAGTATTAGAGTAAGTTACTGCACTCTTTTTCTAACGTACTGAAGTACATGTTTTATTAGGTTTGTTTTTCCAAATTATTCCACTTTTGTCTACACTTAAACTAGCCATGAGAGGAATGTTTTCCTTTTTCATGAAGGCTGCATGCATCATAAGAAACTTCTAGCAGCTGTAGCCTGTTGGTAACTCCCTGTTACTTGGATACCACATACACATCAAACCTAAAGAACCATCTCTGGCTTGTGAAGAGTTTGGACAGCAGTACCTATACAATGTGCTAGCTTTAAAGATCTCAGGTTCTTTATATTTTAGCATAAGGTCAATGGAAATCTGATATTGGTGAATAGTGCAAATTCAAAAAACGTCTACTAATGTGCCTCACTGATACATTAAATTCTCAGTGTGTGGTTCCGGATCTGCAGGTGTCTTCAAAATCTTTTCAAAGGTCCACAAGTTTAAAATTATTTGCCTTTTACACTATAGTCTCTCATGACTATCAAGTTTCACAAAAGGTTAAATACAAGGTGATGACATCACTTTTAGTGACTGAGATAAAAGTTTATATATTCTTGTATTTTTTCCAATGTTTTAGGTAACAGATCTAGTTTATTAATTTATGTGTTTTGTGAGAGTCACCCCATTTGTTCTCAGCATTTCTGCACTCGATATTTTTCATTGGTTACCTGTTTTAATCCACATCTATGTGAGGCCACCTTTACTTCAAATACGTCAACCAAGATCATATATTCCAACAGATTGAATGCAAAAGCAGATGAGACTCCAGCTGTGTTCTCTTAGGTCAGACATTAAACAGATTTGCAAAATAGTAAAGGAAAAAAATGCCATAATTGTACAAAATTTTGTTATTTTGGACAATAAAGTTACCTTGGACTTACATATGTTACTTAAGCTAATATTTAATGGGTTTACTAAAACTATCCTTAAATTTATTAGTACATATTTTAAGTATCTTTTAATTTCTAATACAGTAAATAGGAATAGATAAAACCCACTAAACAGTAGTTCTCTGAAGAATAGGCACTTCTCACTTGCTTTCTCTTCTAAACCAATTTGTGATTGGACAAAGCAATTTTTTCACCATCTTCATTTTTAAAAATTCATTCACCATTAATTTCCATATCAACACCTCTCTCCTTATTGATATTTCTTATTTGTACTATTTCCAAATTACATAACACAATAATCTTTTTTTTGGGGGGGGGCATCACTGCCCATTGGTGGGAGAGGGAGGCCCAGCCTTATTCCTAGAGAGTTGCTGCTGGATTTGAACTGCCAAGTCAGTGGGCCGCAGTCCCGCACTCAACCACTACACCACGGGGGCTCAGCTATAATCTTAAAAATAAACTGCAACCAAAATATATTGAAGAAAAATAGCACTAACAGTGTCCAAGGTAACCAACATTAAAATGCCCATGTCAGTTTATGACTATCTTCAGTCTGACGAGGCTTAGTTTGTACCCACAAAAAACTTAGAAAAATTATAAAACAGCTGCATTAGTAGTTATTCTGAATATTGCTGAGCTACCTAGCTAACCAGATTGAAGTATGCCACAAGTCATAATGAGGATGGACCACAATGCTATTTTTTTGTTTGTTTGTTTGTTTTTGGGGGAGGGGCATCACTGCTCTCCGGTGGTGGGAGTAGGAGGCCCAGCCCCACTGCTGGAATTGAACCTCTGTCCCAGTGGGCCGCAGTCCCACGCACAACCACTACGCCATCGGGGCTCAGCCCCACAATGCTATTTTATAAGGACCATGTTCAGTTCTATTTTGCCATTTAAAGTTTGACATATACAGTAACTGTGATGACTTGAATTGTGCCCCCTAAAATGTGCTGCACATCTGAATCTATTCCTATGGGTATAATCTTATTTACCAATGAGCTTTGTTTGTCATGCTGCTGGAACAGTACTACTGTGGAATGAGGCTTATGCCATGGAAACTCGGTGTCATCAATCTCTTTATATATATAAAAAATATAGAAGAAAGGAAGGAAGAAGGGGGTGGGGGGAGAGACAGATGCTATACCACCTGAAGATCAGACAAGGGTCAAGAAAAGAACCTGAAAAGACAAGGTTCTGCCCTGACCACTGAGAGAGAGAAAACCATTTGACAGAACCACTGCACAGAATTGAGATGGATAGCCTCCTAAACTTTGAGAAAAGCTTTTGTGTTAAAGTCACCCATTTACGGTATGTTATAGCAGCACTAAGTAAAGAAGGCTGCCAGTTATCAGAAATGTGGGTTCTAAAACTCTAATATTTAAATCATTTATAAAAGCATTATAAAGGTGTTTTCTTGAGACTACACATAAATTAACCTAAGTGGATTATAAAATATAAGACTTATACTTAGTGGAGAAAAATGATAACCACAATATTTTCAAATATAGTTTAATAAAGTTTAAAAATTAGTATTACATTTAAACTATATTTCTGAATCTCATACACAGCATTGATCTACTTTATATAACAAATGTAAATCACATTTAATCTTTCATTTTTCTCCGTTTCTGCCAAATTCCTACTACTATTCACAAGAACATGAAGCAGTTTATATTTCTCCAAACAATAAGCCATTTAAGCAAATTTAACTATATATAAATATATATATATTTGGGGGGGGCATCACTGCCCTGGTGGGAGTAGGAGGCCCAGCCTTGCTCCTGGAGAGCCACTCTGGATTTGAACCGCCAACCCTGTGGGCCGCAGTCCCACACACAACCACTATGCCACCAGGGCTCAGTCCCAGTATTTAAGTATATTTAATCTTATCTTTAATGATAACAACCTTCTCAACATAGAGAAATTATAATCATTTTGCTTAAACTGTACATTCAATACCAGAAAAAATATATATCTATAAATTGTAAGTTTAAACAGGAAAGTGGTTGCCAAATAAAATTAGTGATTTCAATTGATCATTATAAAGTTACTGTATTTATAATCCTCAGAGATATATTGCAAGCTTTAATAAAATACAGTATTTGGCTAATAACTCTGTTTAGAGGTAAACAAATATTTCTTGAATATTTCATATCTGCCAAGCCATAGGCTAAGAATTTTACATATTTTATTTTATCATTGCAGTAACTATTTGTTTTGGAGGGGTCTTTTTTCAGTAACTTTTCTTTTTGAGATTTTAACCTTAATATTAACAATGAGGAAATAGACTCTGACAAGTAATATAATTGGTAAGTATCAGAGACAGGATTCAAGTAAAAATAAATTCTAAAATAAAATTTAAAAATACAAAGAAAATTGAAGGAACAAAAACAGCCTTAAGATGGCATGCTTTTTAATGTTATTTTTTAAAATCATTTTATTAGGGGCTCTTAGAGCTCTTATTACAATCCATCCATTGTGTCAAGCACTTTTGTATATATGTTGCCATCATCATTTTCAAAATATTTTCTTTCTACTTGAGCCTTTGGTATCAGTTCATTTTCCCCTCCCTCCCCCAAGAACCCCTGATAAATTATTATTATTTTCATATCTTATATCATCAATTTTCTCTCTTCACCCACTTTTCTGTTGTTCATCCCAGGGCGGGTGGTGGGGTATTGGTGGTGGTTATAGGTAAGTCATTGTGATCAGTTCCCACTTTCTCCCCCGACCTTTGTCCTCTCCTCCTGGTTTCGCTACTCTCATTATTGGTCCTCGGGGGGTCCATCTGTCCTGGATTCCCTATGTTGTGAGCTCTTATTGTACTAGTGTACATACTGGTAAGATGACTTTCTTAAGAAATGATTCCCATTTCAAAATCATTCCTAATTCTCTTAACAAACCACAAAATTTGTTTTTGGGGAACCATTCTTCCACCACTCTTAATCCATAAATTTCCAGCAGAGATAACTCTACTTCCAACAGGCAAAGATATATAGCCCAAACCACACCAAACAGCTCAAACATGACACAGTATGACATTATCTTTTTTTTGAATCACGACAATACAAACAAAAATATGATAGGGAAATCTACAGCTAGCAGTATTCTACTTCCAGAATATTTGAACTTATTATATTAACAAGAGTTAATAAAAAGGAAAGCAACAATAACAGGTGAAGAACCTAACCAACATTATTTGAGATACTGGTCAAATGCTTCATACCATGATCTTTTTAATTACATAACCCATAGATATTTCAATTTAACTTAGGCCAATTTGTTTTATATTTCTGTGATTTGCTCACTGCACTTATCAATAAGAACTTAATGGCTTCAATTATCTCGAGTAGTCAAATAAATTATTCTCAAACAATTAT
>PVJH01022936.1:0-29886 GCA_004026705.1 Nesogale talazaci
GCATATCATACAATTGAATATTTCAATCATTCAAGCACGCCTAAGGGAGCTGTCTAATCAACACCACCTCTATCGTAGAGCCTCCTACCCTCCCCAACATGGTCATTACCTTCAAACTAGGCTGTGCAGTCACTATCAATTCTAGTGCTCATCCCCTTTCTGTCTTCAAAGTTCGCTCTCCAAATCCCCATTCTCTCCCCATCACCCACCCCCAATCCTGAATTCCTTACAACACCTTGTGTAAGTTATTATCATCATATAATCATCCTCCTGTGCCTCACAGCTGAGTCAGGCAACCATTTAGAAATCTTCTCGGTTCTTCTACTTCATCACTTCTTCCACTCATTGTAGGTCTATGTTTATAGCAAGTTTTAGAGTCTTTTCTTTCATCCACTTTCATCTTTCAAAGGATATTTTACTCTATTAATGTAGGATATTTTGATGTCATCCCACAGTTCATGCAGACTTTGGTCATTAGTGTTCAGTGTGTCCAATATGGACTTCCCTAGATGAACTCTAAATACAGGTATCTACATTCATTGCTGTAGTTTTATTCTTATAGACTTGTTTTTATTTTCTTTCTCTTCAGCTTGGACTTGCATATGACCAGTTGATCAGAAATTATTTCATAATCAGCCAGTTTTTTTTCTTACTGGGAATGTTTGTTGACTTCCCCTAGTGTTTCTTTCAACAAATGTTGTTGATATATGTGTGCCTTTGAATTCAAGTCAGTCAGGTCTATTCAAGTTGCTTTTATGTTGTTGAAAGTGTATTTGCAAAGAATGTCATTGATGTTGCAAAATTCGTTCATGTTTTTGTTTCTATCTCCTAGGACATATGACATATTTCCAATTACCAATATACTACTCAGCTGTCCGACTGTTGTACTTGGGGGTTTGTGTGTTACTATCATGCAGACAGATATGCCATTGGTATATAAAATACCAGCTGACCACCCCCCCCATTGTAGACAGGTTTCACTAACTGAGCTTTCAAACTAAGATAGACTAGAATGAAGAAATTCTCAGTCTACTTCTGAAAAGTTGGCTGTTAAAAACCTTAACTATAGCAATGGAAAGTGTCCAATATATTGCTTTAAAATGAGTCCCTTTAACTGGAAGGCATTCAAAATACAATTAAAGCTACCTCTTGGAAGTAGAACTGCATATAATTATATAGGTGGAATAAATCTTTAAGGTTTCATTTTCTGATTATAATTTTACTCAGAAATAACATTTAAATGAAAAGTATTATATTTCTGATATGGTATGCCTCAAAATGAGAAGGAAAAGCTTCAAATTGTCAGTAATAATAAGCAAATAAAAGATATGAAGTATGAATCTGGGAAGTTAAAATTTGTAAAACCATAAAAAGGAGCACATAAAACTTGATACCCTACACATTTTTGAGTGGCAATGGACTGATACTAGTCATTTTGAATCAAACAACCATTTGGTTTACTGTCTTTGGAATGACAAAGAGGATGGCATTATAATTATCATGAAGAAGAACACTTTATCATCTATCCTGAAGTACAATGCTCTTGGTGACAGGCTAATATTCATACTTATACAAAAAAGATTAGTGATTATGACTATTATTCAAATTTAGATGCGAAACACTAAAGTAAGAGATGAATCAAAGTTTTTTTAAAAAAATTCCTGCAGTTGGAATTGGTCAAATATGCATGAACTGATGATCTCTATTGATAGGAATGTTAACATTTGAAACTTGTAAGTATTGGTTACTAAGGTAAATATCTATTTATAGCCATCTCACATATGTCTTACTTGTTGCACTGGGGAAATTTCCCATCTACATGTTGCTATGATGCTGGAAGTTATGCCACAGTACTTTAAAACACAGTAGAGCCAACTTGGATGGTTGGGTTACAGGTGATCTTTCAGACTAGGACAGACAAGGAAGAAAGTTATGGCAATCTAGTTCTGAAAATTTGCCAATGAAGACACTATGGAACCCAAGAAAATGCTGTTCATAGTAATGCTAGATGATGTGACCCTAGAATGGGAAGCACGCAAAATCCACAATAGTCACAGAGAGGGACTCGTACAACAAATAGCTGGGAAAGCTATTGCAGGATCGCACTATTTCTCTGTGTATTTGAGGTTATCATGAACCTAGAATCCCTGGGATGGTAACTAACAACAGATTTCTATGTGAACTTTCCCATGCTTATTATTCAAGACATTTCATTATAAAGTAAACCTGTCTATCATGTGGTCTTTTGGATACCAAAAGAGCATTATGTACACAGCATCATTCTCAAATATCTTCTCTTTTGCTAAAACACGCTCACAATGAACTTTCACTATCTATCATAATGTTATTAAACTCTAGCACTGAAACTGTAGGTCCATTATGTTTACTTCTCAGTTTCTTCAGAAACACAACCTATCTGTTGAGTCTCTGTTCCTAAACATGGAACTCTCAAGAAAAGCTGTGGATGTGATGAAAATACTTTAACTTCACTTGCCTGTTAGGGTCTACCAGTTACTACTTGCCATTGAGTTCCTTATAATTTGTGGTGAGACTCCCGTGAGTCAGAGGAGGGCCAGGGATAATATTAAGAAGTAATTTGCCAGAAATTTCTTCCCAAAGAGCTTTAGTCTGGTATATTACCCAGGGTAGACTAGAGAAACAAATCCAGAGATTCACACATGTATTGGAAAGACCTCTATATCAAAGAGTAACTGTATATTAAGAGAACATCCCAGCCCAGTCTATATCAAGCCCATAGCCCAATATTACCCCATATGTCTTATGCCAGTCAATAAATTCCTTCTCAGACTCATGCAACACACGTAATGATGTCAAATGCAGGAAGATCACAGGCCAGTGGGTGGAAAGTCTTGTGGTTCCAGTGGCAATGGAAGCATTTCAGTGCTGGCATGGGTTTCCATGCGACTCTGCCAGCTCCAGGACGCTGGCTCCATCACTGTCGCTCCATGTGGCTTGTCAACAGGAATGTCAAGCAGAGAGAGAGAGAGAAGAAGGCAGGAAAACTGAAGTTCCCAGAGTCCTCAGGAGAAGACCATGCTCATACAGAGACCTGATTGGCTATGACTTGATTGACAGGCTAGACTCCATCCCATTTTTAATGTCGATAGGAGATTATGTAACCACCACTTCTGAAAACTTTACTGAAACCTTCTCAGCATCAGAACAAACAAAAAACAAGCTCACTGTCATTGAGTCAGTTGCGATTCAGGGGAACCCACGAGTAGAAGATAGAACTTCCCCTATAGGTTTCTGAGACCACAACTCTTTACAGAAGTAGAAAGTCTTATCTGGTGGTTTCAAACTACAGATGTTCTAGATCACAGCCAAGTGTGTAACCACTATCCCACTAGGGCTCAGCATCATAGCAGCATAAAACCCTCCATTGCCAGTTGGGTGGTCATAAGCCCCTTTAACTGGCAATCAAACCTGTATCTCTTGCATGGAAGATAAGAATTTGACTGCTGAACATTAGTGATCTCAGGAGTCATTGCAAATTGTGATATTCTTGAAGTATGTTACCTTTATCTGTACACTGTGAGGACATAAAAAAAGAGAGAGAGAGAGACTCAAGGTTTCATCACAGGCTCTGGCGCAGCACCCACTTGTGGCAAAGGGTGCATTTGGAATATTTATAAGTGCAAGCAAACTGTTGACAGCTTTCATTACAGGCTCTTGTAAATGAATGAGCTTCTCTGGTTCAGATACTCAGACATCGAGACACTGTCTTGGAATTCACAGTACATCATTTCGGTCATCAGTCCTTTTCTTCTCCTGAATTTCATTCCATGGAGAGAAACGGCCTTTGCTCCCAGAGCACTTGAAGTGAACTGTAAATGAAAACAAATATCCTCATTTTAATGCAGCCCTGTTTTCAGCTGCAAAATTACTGACTTCATTTGTGCAATGGAATGAATTTAATGCCAGATAAATATTTCTATGTGGGATCCTAAACGATGGGATAGCTATAAAATAATGGAAATAATGGAAAGGCCTCACCTCATGTCAGGCCAGTGGCATCATTGGTCATTGGGCACTAGCCATCATTTCTCCAGATAGATGATGGCTATTTACCAGCCCTATCTTGATATATGAGAGTTCATCTCATGTCCTTTGGACCTGTTGTTAGGCAAGTCCAGTCCCTAAAGAAGGACATCACACTTGATAAAGAAGTAGAGCTGTGACAAAGAGGAAGACCCTTGCTAAATGGATTGACACAATCTCGATATCAATAGCCTTACACATAAAAACTGTTGTGAGGGTGACATTGGTCACTATGAGGTGGAAGCAACTTAATGGCACCTAACCACAGCGGCATGCTGATGGGTAAGCATTGGGTGACTAACCTCAAAGTTCAAGCCTACCAACCCCTGTACTGGAGAATGATGAGGCTATATGCTCCCCTAAAAAACAGCAATTTCAGAAAACCAGTGTATGGCTTCTGTGAGTTGAAGTTGATAGGATGATAATGGGTTCACATGGTTTGAGGGGTAGCTTGCCTTGAACCCACCGAATGGCCCTTGGGAGAAACATGAGATTGTCTAGTCCTGTAAAGGCCTGCAGTCTTAGAAACCCAATTTAGGGTCCCTTTGAGTCAGAATTGACTCCTTCGCAGTGGCTTCTGGCATCTTGGAGCGAGGGACCCTCGTAGTACAGCGGGTAAACACTTGGCTGTGAACCAGAAGCTCAGTAGCCTCTGGCCCATGGATGAGAGACGATGCGGTGTGTCTTTCTAAAGACGGCAGCCTTGGAAGTGCTATGGGGGCCCTATGGGATTACTATGAATCAGAATCTAGGCCACTGACATGATTTGGGTGATCTGGGTGTCTGAGATAGAATTGACTTGCTGACATTAGGTCTGGATTGTGATTCGGGGATCTTGGAATGATGCATAGGCATTATCTATGTCATCTCCAATCACAGGGCCTGACTGTGCTGGCAACATCAGGGTCTTTGAGCAATTTTCCAAAGGAGTCAGGGAGACCTGGGCTGTTTGTGCTCTGTGTTTAAAGCTAACTGAGAAATTAAACCTGACACTCAAGAGCAGGCTGCCTTAGCCCGGAGGTCCAGGATTCCAAAGTGCTTATACTTGGCCTTTATTGAACCTCCTGAGCTATTTAATTCTTGCAAGGCCCTAACTTTCTTTGGTCCGTATTTTAGTCATAGAATGTGAGTGTTACAAATACCTTGTGACTGATTTTTACTTTCCTCCTCACCATGTTCCATCCATTCGGTAAATGACCACTTTCCCCAGAGCTGAGTGAGAGAAGGATGGTTCATGGTTCATGGTTCATAGAGTTGTGCTGATGAAGAAAGGAAGACAATAATCTCCACTATGACCACAAGCTCTCAGAAAAGAGGTCAGAAAACCTCCTTCTGAACCATGCAGGACCAGCTGCCTGGCTTGTCGGTTCCCTTTCTCTTAATTATCAGGGGTAAAGCCGAAAGCTAGACAAAGGACATGGGCCATTGAGCCCCCCAGAATAGTCAGTAGAGCTGCTCAGGAACCTTCCTTTGCATCTCGGATCCATCTAACCAGGGAAGCCATTCATTTAAATTATGAGCGGAAACACCACTGTGAGCTCCCCACCACCACCCAAATGAAGCAGGTGGGGGATGCTGTTGAATCCAGGCTATCTTGGAGTCCAAATCCCTGTTTTTTTTTCAGTGTTGCTTTTTGGCTTGCTTGTTTGTTTTGGTTTGGCTTGCCTTGGCAACCTAGATCATTGACAAAGTTTCTGGGTGGGGATCAATGTTTAGCTCCTCTGTCAGACTGAGTTGTCTAGAGAAATCAAACCAGTGGCACTCCTATCAGTACGAGAAAGGGTTTATATCATGAGGGCATCACAGGCCAGTCCAACTCAAGTCCACAGGCCCAGTGCTAGCCAAAATCCTCATCAGACTCAGGTAGCTAATACCAATGATACAGAAAAGCAAAGTGGGAATCAGGTAAATCACAGGCCAGTGGGTGGACAGTCACATGGATCCAAGGTGGGTGGAAGTATGTCAGGGTTTCAATAGCTCCGCAGATCAGTGGGCCACACCTGGAGACAGACATGACTCCTAGCTAGAAGGAAGGTAGAACGAAAGAGAAAGAAGTTCCCATGGTCCCTCTTATAACAAGGTCATACTTTCCAGAGACTTCATCAGGCTCTGGCCTCATTGACAAGCTGGATCCTACCCCTACACTTTCACACAGATCAAGTTGACATAAAATGCAACTGCTATAGCTGCTAATAGTCACTTAATCCCTGTGCTTAAGTCCATTTCTAAATGTGGAGTCCTGATGATGCAACTGGGTCTTCATTGGGCTGCTAACCACAAGGTCAGTAGTTCAAGGAAAAAGTTATAGGCTCAGAAACTCTATACAGAGAGTTAATCAACGGCAATGGGTGGTAAGGTGGGATGCACAGTTGTCATGACTGAGAAGGTTACTACCAGAACTATGCCTCTTAGTGATCCTTTCTAAGAAACTACTAACAAGAAACAGATGCTCTTATTCTGGAGCAAACGGGGCCACTTTTGAGTCCATTGTCAGGCAGACCTATTAGAAACAGGGATCTGTGCACCATGGGTTCCCATGCATCCACCCCAGGACACTGTGTAAATGTCTCAGGCTTCCTCTTCCTATTGGAAGGAAAGGATGACTGGAACTCTTATCCCATTTCACCAGCCACCTGTTTATTTCATATGATTCTGTAAGCTCATTAGATATCATCCTGGTGTGAGACCGCCTTCCCATTTTTCTTCAGTAAGTTTATCACTTGTTTCTGAGCCATTGGGACCAGAGCAGCTGGATGTGGGAATACCTTCTTCTCCCCCAGAAGAACTAATGCGAACAAGAATTTATGAGATGAATACAATTCTCCTAGCAGAACTACAGAACACAAGACAAGTCCTAACCTTTAATAATGTCCATGGGAGACAGAAGTTACGATAGTGCAGAAGAAGAGGATATCCCTCAGGAACATCAACTGTGGATGATGAAATGGGGGACATAAACTGAGCATGGACACATAAGAGGAGAGAAAGAAGTGGGCATGGTGGGAACAGAGAGCGGGGCCTCCTAAAGGTTCAGGAATTTCACAATGGTCAGCAGGGCTAAGTACAGGTGAGTCAGAGGCTAGGCAGGTGCTGAGTGCCAGAATCAGTCCTAACTTAGAGTATTCTTTGGGGAGAAGGGGGCAATTGTGATCACGGTTGATGAAGATGGTATGTATGGTAAGGTATGTATGATAAGTCACTTAGTAACTTCCTTTGGGAAACTATGGAAACGGTCTTAAACTTTTGAGCTCAGGACAGTCTTTCAGCTGCCTCATTGAATATCGAGCTTACCACAGTATCACGACAATTCTCAGCATTCCATGAAGATCTGTATTGGCTCAAATGCCAACAGACTGGTTGGTTGGAAGTTGTAGTACCCCAAAGTGACCCTGGGAAAAAGTCCTGATGATCCAAACACTCATGAATTGAAAATTCAGTAGATCGCAATTCTTTGAATCTTGTGGGACCTCAGTAATCAGAATACATTTGAGGATATTGAGTTTTGCTTTTATTTCCAACACGTCTTTTATTCTAATGTCCATGATACTGAGTCACCTAAAGTAACTTGTGCAATCTTCGGGTGGTGAGTAAAGGTTTAAACCCTCCAGCTTCCCCATAGTTGCAGGAGGAGACTGTCTGCTCCCCTAGAGATTTCCCATTTCAGGAAGTCTGTGCAGCATCGACTCAAGGGCTATGGGGTAGTCCAGCCTTAGAAAAACAATGGTGCAGTGATGGATTTTATTTGTTTCATTTAATTTAATTAATTTATATTCCCAAACCATTTTACTGGGAGTTAATACAGATATCACATCACTCCATGGTTCAATCACATCAAGCAGTATTGTACAATGTCTACCACAATCAGTTTCAAAATATTATCTTCTTCTTTTGAACTCCTTAACATCAGCTCCCTTTTACCCTCTATTCCCATCACTGTCTATGTCACCTCAGAAACCCTGATTCTACTTTCTGTCCTTCTAGGTTCATCAATACTGAGTTCCATATACTGAAAAACATATAAAAAACTCATGACTTCCAGCCATGACACATTTGAGACAGACACCATATAAACAAACAAACAAACATTTTCCAAAAATATGTTGGGAAACAGATCAGGCCTAACATTCATTGGAAAGGGGGTTATCCTAACAAGTTTTTAAAGCTCAAGTTGGGTTTATCATTTTGATGTCCTATGATCATCTCTCCAATGTCTCCACTTGGTAACTACTTTCCTCCTATCCCTCTGATAGAGACAGAAGGAAATCAATGGCGGCTTCTTTCCTATAGGGATCCCATAAATGTATCTTGGGCTCCCACTGTCATCCTTAGCCTTTTGCAAACCAGATTCTCAAAATTTAGGCTCTAATACTGTTCCCTCCTTCAGCTTAGGCTCACATTATTTGCAATTTTTGTTCGATTTTGATCTTGGGATCAGTAATAAGAGAAAGACCCAACATTCGTCTACTAACTCTATCCTACTCAAAGGAAAACACAGAATGAAGCAGAGCTTCATCCCAGCTTGGAACTTTCATGAGAAGCAAACCCTTGACCAAACTCACTGCCATTGATTCAATGCCGAGTCACAGCAACGCTATAGGATAGTGTAAAACAGCCCCTGTGAGTTTCAGTGATTGTAACTCTTTAGATGAGTAGAAAATTCTACAGAGAGACTGCTGATTTCAAATGGCTGAACTTGTGCTTAGCAGCCCCATACTAACAATCAAGCAATCAGTTAAATTACCAATAATAATTATGTTTCCAGTTTGGTGACAGTTGCTGTTTTTAGGGGCTATGAGGTCCATGTTGACTTCTAGGGAAACTGTGGACAACAAAACCCATCCCAGCTTGGTCCTGCACCATCCTCACAACAGTTCCTGTGGTTTAGCCCATCGCTGCAGCCACCGTTTGCATCCATCTCACAGAGAAACCTTCTCCTGCTTTGCCTCCCCTCTACCTGACCAAGCACGGTGTCCTTGTCCAGGGGCCAGTCTCTCCTGATGACACGTTCGTGGTCTGTGACAGGCACTCTCCCCATCCTTACTCCCAAGGCACACTCTGGCTGTGCTTCTTCCAAGACAGATCTCTTGTTCTTTTGGCAGTCCATGGACATTTCAGTATCTTCCACCAGCACCACGATTCAGGTGATACAGATACAGCGGCCTGCCTAAAATAAGCTTTCTGCCTCGTGTGTTTGCCCCAGTCGGAGAGCATAATTGCCATTCCAGTGGGGCCTGTGTGCTCTGCACGTCCTGTTGCCTTGGCAGGGCCTCCGGGTCTGTCAGGATGTGTGACAGGTCTCAGTTCCTGAGCGGGATTCATATTCCTCACCACGGTGTGGCTTGTGAGTTCTCTCATTCTGCAAAGTCACCTGGTTGGTGGCAGGGCATCTCTTCCCAGAGCTTGGAATTAGACGATGGTATCTGAGAAGGGAGGGAATGGTGTGGGGGCCCTTACTAAAAATGGGGCTAGATGGTATGCAGATCAATATGATTTGATTTGGGGATGTCATTTACCTTTAAGTCTTCAAAGCCCTATCCCTTTGAAATGTGTATGAATGACTAGGGGTTTGGATCACACTGCCAATTTAGATCCTTTAGAACTTGCCTCTCCCTCAATGCACCTGGAAATGATTAAAAAAAAGGAGCTGCCTAATTTTGAGTAATGTTGGCAAAGATTTCTAAGATGGTTATAGTTTAGTCCTAGCACAGATAGGTTTTCAACACTGAGAGCAGGGAATTAAATGGAAGATTTCAGCTTACGGTAGCCAGGTTTGTGACACTAATATTACAGCCACCACAATTAAAAACACACAAGTTTTCCAGCACTTGCTCATGCTGTTACTTTAAAACATATGGAATAGATGTTCCAGAAATGCAGAAAATCAAAACTTTCTGCCACTGAGTGGATGCCAACTCATAGAGACCACAGAGGACAGTGTAGACCTGGCTCCTGCTGGTTTCTGAGTCTCTACAGCCCTGTCTTTCTCCTAGGGATCGGCTGATGGCTTCCAAACTCTGACCTTGAGGTTAGCAGATCAACCTGTAGCCACTGCACTACTAGGGCTCCATAAATACAGAAGCGGGTCACTTATGCAGCAAGCATTCTGTAGCATTACTATCCATCCATCCCTCCATCCATCCCTCCATCCAGGCATCTATCCACCAGCTACCTAACTACCAATGTCTCTGTCTTTATAACAGTCTATCTATCATTTATCTATCTATCTCTCTTTACACATACAATAAGGCTTACACATCCTGAAGAAGTACAAACTTTTTTTGCTTAAATACTTCAGATACTTTTACAAATGTAAAATCATTGGTTTGTCTTGCCAGCCTCTTTGAAGAAACAAGTAAGGGATTGTGCTGTTAAGTGCTATCAAGTCAATTCCAATTCTAGAGAACTATGTACAATAGAGAGAAACACTTCCCAGTTCCAGGGCACCCTCAAAATTGTTGCTAGTTTGAGTTCATTGTTGTAGTCATTCTGTGAATTTATCTCACTGAGAGTCTTCTTATCATAAGACAAATGCTAGAGGCTCAAAAATGAATGCTCACCAAGCCTATGAGACTTTGGAATACAACCATCAAGTACTATCTTTTCATCAATGGCAGAGTACAGGAATCCTGGAACCTGTTTGTTTTGTCTGTGTATGTATTTCGTGTTCTCTTGTCCCATGCAATTTGACCAATTAGTACTATTCAGACAAGCATATGACTAACGCCTAGGAAATATCTCAAAATGCACAACATGGATCAGAACATATCCCTCTCTCTTAGAGGATCTCAGAGAAATTCCTGTCTATGCTTGTCCTCTTATTCTTGTTAGTGTTTGTTGCCCTTAGATGGAAGATTTCAGTTCATGGTAGCCAGCTCAGTGGAGTCAGCTTATGCACAATAGAGCCAAACGTGGTCCATTCTCCACCTCTTCATGATCTCTGATGTGCTTGACTCTGTGATTGTGGTTACTGTGTCAGTTTATCTCCACAAGGCTTCCTCTTGTTTCCCCTGACCCCCGGCTTTATCACACACAATCCCTCTTACTAGTTGTTGGTCTTTTCTGATGCCAAAGCAAGATGAAGTTTCCCTATTCTCATTTTAAGGAATTCCAGTTGCATTTCTTGTAAGATTCATTTGTTCATTCTTCTCTCAATCTAGCTTGAAAAGAAAAGGAAAAAAAACATGAAGAATGATCAAAGTCAGAACAGAAAGCACTTTCAGCCCTTTAGAAGTATGGTTATGATCTCAATTTTCCTGTATAAACGCAGATGCAGATAACAGACTCTAATTGTAGCCTTTGGATGGCAGTAGTTTGATTTTGAAAACCTGGCCAATATAGATCAAGATTAATTACTGATGTGGTCTTCATGGGACTTTGTTTTGCTTCTATGACAAATCTTTGAATGAATGTTACATGAGTGGCATCCAAGAAAACACACACACACATCCATCAGATGGCTGGTTTTATAAATACCCAACATTTCTCTCCACTTCTCTGTGATCATTGACTTAACCTGTTGTTTTCGGAGTAAAGAGGTCCACCTAGAAGATGAATATGGCACTTGGAGCATCCATAATTAAACTCAGGTCTCAATGGAAGTGTCTCTGGCTCTTTGGCGAACCTTTGTCATCCTGCAAAAAGAACACAAGCCACAGAGTGTAAAGGACAGTTAAACAATCATGAGCTGAAAGAAGAGGCCGGTTTTATTGAATGCCTGTG
Organism: Nesogale talazaci; assembly: GCA_004026705.1. Taxonomy (NCBI): domain Eukaryota; kingdom Metazoa; phylum Chordata; class Mammalia; order Afrosoricida; family Tenrecidae; genus Nesogale; species Nesogale talazaci. The sequence continues at coordinate 11,782 of PVJH01022936.1, forward strand.
TTACTAATGCATGAAGTGGTGCCAGTGCTGAAGATATAATCATCACTTTTAGTCATGGCACACGTTTTATTACCAGCAGCCCCATGAAACAAAAGGAACAGGGTAGACTTTCTCCAAGTCAACATGTTCACTGGTGCAGGAGAAAGTGATGACCTGGGGTCATCTGACCAAGCTGACCAGAGGGTCAGCTCAGTACGCAGAGGACTAGTGATAGCATCTGAGACCAGAAGAAAGGACGCAGGCCATAGTGGAGCTGAGGTCAGCAGGAGGTAATGTCATCACAGTGACCAGTCCTCAGCACTAGCCTCAGGTACTCCTCTACCTACAGATCTTGCAAGGACTATTACAGATCATGAGTCCCTGGGTCAACTGGGGTGAGGGGCTTTAGCTTGCCCTCTACCCATTTTTTCCTTGAGGGGAGGGACAGGGAAGAGGAAACATAACTCACTCTGGATTAGCACCTCTTCTTTGCTCATCACCAACAGGAAGAATAGCCACAGTGGTGGGGCTGGAGAAGGGTGGTATTGTCGTCCCACGTACAATCAGCCACTAGTTTAAGGCAAGACTTATTTCTAGGTGTTGCTTCACTTGCACCTCCTTTCCTAACCTCCTTCATTTGCTGACCTAGGCCTTCTCTGCCAACCTCCCTGGAAGTATAGCTATGTTCCTAGATGTAGATCTTGGCCCAATAACCCTACATACTAGGCATGTTTCTTGTTCCTTGTGTGCCTTGGTCTCCTCCTATGTAAAATGGAGATTAAATGATTGAATGTGTATGATTCACAGACTCAGACTTCCCAGGGATCATGATGAGGGCAAGGGGCAGGACACATCATTCTGCTGTATGTAAGATTAGCATGAGTTAGTTTTTACCCATCTGTATTAGTTTAGGTTGACTAGAGCAGCAAATTCAGTGGCATTCATATGTGTATAGGAAGAAGCTTTTTACATCATGATGTAATTGTATATCAAGAAAATATCCCAGTCCAATCCGTATCAGGGCCATAAATCTAATGCCAGTCCACAAGTCCCACACTCATCCTTGAGTCCCTCTTTAGACACGCGCAGCCCAATGCAATTATGCAGATCCACGAACATCACTGATCAGTGGGTGAAAAGTCTTGTGAATACGATGGTGGTGGCAGCATCACAGGGCTCTGGAAGCTCCCAGTTGGATCTACTGGAGGAAGGTGAAAACAGAGAGAAGGGGCTGGCCTCTGGCAATGTATTTGTCTGAGACATGCCTCCAAAAGCAGTTATCAAACTGTGGCCTGGGTAACAGGCAAAACTCCACCCTTATACTTATCAAGTTGACACAAAATTATGTAGCTACCATCCCACGAGTTTGTTGTGATGATCATTGTACATGACACATGCAAACACACACACACATACACACATACCCCATAGCGACAACTTCCCCATCAACTCTCATTAGAATCAGCACATATATTATATGCATAAGAACCAGCCCTGGAAAGTCCATCTGAAAAGGGAAAAGGAGGAGGGCTCTCAACTAGGTGTACTGACCTGTAGCAGGGGCTACAACAATGGGATAAAACACACTAACCACTGTAAGCATGGTGCAGGCCCCTGGTGAAGTGTTTCTTCTAAGGCTATAAGGTCACAATGATTTGGAGCTGACTTGAAGGCACGTCACAACAACAATCATCTATTTCAGTACACAATCACCTCCGCATGCATGTTGACAGCTAAGTGGCTGTTGTTTTGAGGTGAAACTGAATCAGTTGAATAGTGGGGACCCTATTCACAGCAGAGAAAAATACCACGCAGTCCTGAGCTAACTTCACACCTGTTATATTTGAGACCATTGCTGTACCCATGGTATCAATCCATCTTGCTTTCCTCTTTTGTGCTGTCCCTCCTCTTTACCAAGCATGATGTCCTTCTCTCCAGCTGGGAGCATGCTTTCTTGTGTATTTCCAATGACTTCCATACTAGGGAGCATACTACAATTTCCTGTCCTCTGAATCTCCACTCTATGTGGGAGCTGGAGCCAGGGCTGGGTGGTAGAGGGGGGCTGTTCCAAGGAAAGAGAGTCATCTAATAATGACCCCTGTGATCATTGCACCCTGAAGGAAGCTGTGATAGCTGGGATGCAATTCCACTCCTCTCAAATCCTTTGATTTCTTTTTTTTAAGAGCAAGATCAAATGTTTTATACCAGTATCAAGTGGTTCATAACCATATAGGATGAATTTTTTAAGCGTATGTAATTCAAACAGGTTTCAGTGTGGCGTGGGTGACAGATCCAGGTCAGGAGGAGGTGAGTGCATCAGCAGGATCGTCATAGCTTGTCTGGCATGTGCCCTGCCTGCTGGGCCTTCTGGGTACTTTTGCATATACAGACAGGCTCTGTACCTGGAAACAAGCTATTCATTCTCACTATGTTAGTTATGTCATCTATATTTGCATATTGAATACTAGCTGGAGATAAACCTTGTCTTCACTGCCTCCCAAATTCCTACCTCTTGTTCTGAGTTGCCATGCCGTAGGATCCCATTCATGTTGACCTTTTCTATGATGTAAAAAACACTGCCTGTTCTTGGGAGCCCATTGTTGTAGCTATTGTGTGTCTTGAGGGACTTCTAGCCTATAGGGTTCATCTACCAACACTCTCTCAGATGATGTTCCATTGTCCTTACAAGGTTTTCACTGACTCCTTCGTGATAGGAGGTCACCAGGCCTTTCTTCCTAGTCTTAGTCTGAAAGTTGTGGTGAAGCCTATCCACCTTGTAGGACCCTGCTGGTAGATGGAATATTGTGAGCACAGCTTCCAGAGCATGGAAATCTGGAAGTTGCTATACGATGACAAACTTACAAACTTTAGTGCTCTAACTTTGTGTGGACCCAGAATCTTTGATACACATGAGCACAGTTGTTCCTTCTGTTCCTTCCAATAGTGATGTGTAATTGCTGCTCAATAAATATTGTATTGACTAGATATGTGTTCTATAAATTAAGGGATAAGGCTCATAGTGTCAGTAAGAATATTGAACCCCTTCAACATTGCTTTGGTCCAGGAATAAAATGGATAATTCTAGAAATCTGGAAATGTCACTGAACTTCCAAGATTTTCTAAAACTTTTCTTGAAAATACAGCCCTGGACTTCCTAGACTTTTCTGGAACAGACATAAAACAAAGGATGACATGTTGTCTTCCACTGAATGATATAATTTACCTAAAGGACAATATAAATAAAGAGAAAGCTTTCTCAAAATCTTGCTTTGTATTGAATTTCTTAACCTTAAGACTTAGTTAAAAAAAAAAAAAGACTTAGCTTCCATGCCTGCCCCTGGAATGGAAACATAAATCCAAGATGCAGGTTGGCTTTAATGTTCATTGCTCTTCGACATGCTCACTTTCTCAAACTCTGCCCTATTTAATGTATCAGACATATTGTCTCCTTGCTGTGGTAGATCGAGCCCCCTTCCAAATAAGTGTGCTTGGCGCAAGTCTTGGTCTTTTCAATCACTTCCTTGGCAAGAGAAAAGCTGAAGGATGAATAAGAAGCCTTAAGTAGAATCCGTACCTTGGTATTGGTCTTGGTGAAGACTATGAGTTGTCTGTGAACAGCCTGAATAATGAACAGACTAGTGTAAGAAAAAGTAAAGCTAGAATGCGCCCTTAAAAGTGAGGGTGTGGAGACTTCAACTCATCTACTGTGGACACAGTGTTGTTAGGAGGGAGCCGTCCTCTGGAGTGGGACCTAATACTTTGTAAAGGACAGCATGACCAGAAAAGAGATAGAGACTCAGTGAAATAGGGACTGAATGGCCTCAAGCATTGCATCTGTTGTTGGGAAGGAGGGGGGCAGGTCAGGGGAACTGCTATGAGTCAGTACTGACTTGATGATGCCGAGTCAGATCACAAAACCCCCTCCTTTCCAGGTATGGAGAGCTGTGGACTCACCAGCAAGTCTTGATCGCGGTGGTTCTGAAACTAGAAACTTCATTTTTAAAACTCCAGGCCTAGATTTGTGACTTGCCGAATGGAAGCTCAATCAATCATTCCCACCTCTCGGTGTTTTCCTGTGGTGTCATGCAGGCGGACAGCCTTAAAAAGCAACCACTTCTGAGGCAGAATTCCTAACATTATGGGCAGTTTAACCAAATCCACCTACAATAACAATATGTCAAGGAACGCACTTACATTTAAAGTTGTCCCCAAGTAAGATGTGACTTGTTGAAAGACTGTGATTCCCATAACACCCTTACAAAAGCTCTATTCATAGACTTCACAATATCATAATGTTTGCGCTTACCCAGAAAGCAAACACCACTGCCAAAGCCTGCTTAAGACTTCTAAGCACTTCACTCACCCAGTCGGAACTGGTGACAATTTTGGCCCCTTTGCAAAAGTAGACTTGCCTTCTGCGCAAACTACTTCTAAGGAGAGTCCGACTCAGTTCCAAGGAAAATATCATCTCTCAAAGCCTGGCCTACACAAGACTAGGAGAACCATGTTTAATTGGCTAGAACGCCTTCACCAGCCCGAAGCAATCGCCCTCTAAAAAGAACAGGTACGACGAGCAATGAGATTAGCACCACAGCAAATTAGTGATCATTTCTCAGCTTCCAAGTAGGAAGTTGACTGCATTGGAAGAAATGTCCATGGAACATGTTAAAAGATTCAAAAGGAACTTAGGGGGGCGGGGGATGTGCTGTCTTTGGATCACACACAATCCTGGAAGGACGGTGGAGGTGATGTCAGGGCATAAATCTGACCCTCGGTTCTCTCAGTGTTAAGAACATCCCAGTTTGGGTGAACTCTCTCACACACACTCACACACACGTGCACACACATGATGTAGACTACTCGGGTGTTGAATCAGCTTCAGCTCTTTCTGCTGCATGTACTCTTCCAATGGACCGACACTCCCCAGAAAACGCTTTCTGCATCAGCTCTGTCTTACTCAACACCCTGCCCTTGGCTTAACTTGTGTGTTATAGGATTACCGGGCACATCTGCTCCCTTCTTCACCTTTGTATTTAGTATTCCTGGAGCAGAGCTATGGGATTAACCACCGGAGCCTCCTCTGAGCTCTCACTCTCAAACTCAGCAGGTCAGAAAAGCTGTTTTTAGGAGGCTGAGATAGGGGAAGCGCTGGTCCCAGGTGGAGCACCCATGTCACGGGCAGGGCAGCCTGAGGGCTCAGGTAAGAGGTCTAGCTGGTTTTGCATCCCATTGATCTCCCTTTTCATTTCAAGCTCATTACTTGTTTTCAAGATGAGTGCTGCCTCTCTCTCAGACTGCTCCTTGTGAGTGCCAAATTCTTCCCTGAGCATAAAATAAAATTTCTCAGATGTCAGAGCATCCACTGTCCTGAAGCTGATACCTCACTCCTGCTCTTTGGTACATATGTGAATAAAGCACAGACAACTTGATTTGAACTCGAGCTTCTTTGAGTTTTCTTTTAGAAGACGTGTGTTGCTGCTGTTGCTGCTGATGGTAGTTATCTTATAGTCAGCTCCCAACAACCTCCAGCTTGCGACTTCCCAGTCTTTTATACTTGGGTCCATTTTTTACAGTCATTGTATTGTGCGCGTCTTTAACACAGAAGGCTCACTCCATCGTCTAGCATTGTATCTGGCAATATTCTGTTGTGGTCCGTACAGATTTGTATTGGGTTCTGTGGCAGTCATGTACTCTGGTACCAATTTGATTAAGAGTGTAGAGGTGAAGTCTAGTCTGTCAATCTGTAGATAGCCAATGAGACCTCTGTGTGGGAATGGCTTTCTTTGAGAATTCTGGGAAATCTCACGATATTTCCCCCATGGAGGGGAGAGACTATAGATTCAGTTCTTAGGAGATGCTCTACTGACAAGATAAAACAGTAGCATGCTGATAGACTCTGAGTCCTGGAGGAGCCGGAGGAGAAGCCACATACGCTTACCCTGATGGAACCAGAACTCTGGATCCAGAGAAGCCAGGTGGAGACTCTTGCCGGTGCTGAGATTCTTGAGAGGCCATGGAGAGATCCCTGCCAACATCGAGCTGTTTCTACTGCCACTGGATGCACAAGACTCTGCACCCACTGGCCTGTAATTGTTCTGGCATCATTGCATGTGCTTTGTGAGTCTGAAGAGGACTAATGGATTGGTATCGGACATATGGGCTAATATTAGACTCATGAACTTGGACTAGACAAGGTTGGGATGTTTTCTCAATGTTCCATTCCTCTTATATATAAACCTCTCCCTTATATCCATATGCATGTTTATGAATTTGTTTCTCTAGTCTACCTGGACTAACTCAGATACTCTTTGAAAGGAGATCACCAGGTCTTTCTTATTAGTCAGTCTTAGCCTAGAATTGCTAATGAACTCTATCCACTATGGGTGACACTGATGGTATTTGAAATACCATAGATAGAGCTGCCAGCATCACAGCAACATGCAAGCTGCCACAAAGTGACCAGTGGGTGGTAGAGAAGAAACCGTATAAATGTGCCAGGGAAACTCAAGCCAAACTCACTTCTGGTGATTCAATTCTGTCTTATAGATATGGTGTGTAAAATGATGACTTGTTCTGGAAAAGGCATCTGCATTTGGGACAGTGAATGGAAACCCATACCCTCCTGCTCTCAGTTCTCCAGTGTGTGCTTCCTCTGCCTACCCCTCAGCAAGGTTCTCCAGGAGCTCCAGGGACAAGTCAGTTCTCTCAGTCCTTAGCCATCTCAGGGCAAGCACAATGGCTTGGACTCTCCAGCTTGCTCCTTCTCTAATCTTCTGGTGGCCGTAAGTACTCTGGCCAGAACTTGGTTTACTGTTAAGGCCCGTCCAACTAGAACTAGAATGCAGACTCTAATCCATGTTGCAAAGCTGTGGACACGAATGTTGTTCTGCCTAACAAAGGCATACAGAAGTCTATGCCTTGACCTAAGGGCTGAGATATTAACTGTGACCCAGTCAAAACCTGTGCACTCATATGACTTGTCCACCTGGTGTGTATTACTCACCTGGAAGAATCATCCTAGCTTGATTTGTTGACTGAATTGAATGTGACTTGTCCATCAATCATGGAAAATGTGCGTAGCCACAGACCACCAAGGGCGGGAGACACAGGAACTCTTGTCCTCTATTCCAGTCCCACAGAACCAGGATGTCCGATCCATGGTTTTGAACAGACATTTCTAGAGTATGGACAGTCTGATCTTAGGAGACATGGCTGGCCCTCACGTGAGTGCAACTGCTTGAAACTGTGAACAAAGAATGTCGAAGAGTCCTCACATCTTCAGAGGGCAAGAATGAGATGGTCGAACACATTTTTAACATTTTCTTCTTTATTCTGCTCAGTTGAAACACCACATATGAGTTATTCAGAGCTGCTATGACACAAATGACGAAACATAAAATCTGGTTTTCTATTATCTGGGGACCCTGGGAGTACTGGAGGCAGAGGGAGTTAGTTACACATTGAACTGCTCATCTCAACATCAACTATTGGAACCCACTGGGCACTCCAAAAGAGAAAGACAAACACTCTTTTGCCTTTTCAGCCATAGGGTCTGTAACAACCCAATTCTGAGAGTGAATCCCTCTAGTTTGAAAGATTCTAAACTGCAGTATAGAAAATACTAACATAAGAGTGAGTCCTTTAAGGGAATCTCAGAGGATACTGGCCTCCCTATCCCTGCTCTTACCCTTGTCATGTATTCCTGCCTCCTTCATCTGCTGGTCTCAAATGTGCCGAGCTTCCTCCCAGCCTGTTTACGTAGCTGCTTACTAAGCCTTACCCATCATTGACCACTCCAATGAGTTAAAAGAAGAAAACAAGTCTCTCATGAGAGTCATCATTGGCCACCTTGCTCTAGTATAACTTTCTAGGAACAGATAACAGATTCTCCTGAAGCCAATGGTTGCAGGTGTAGACATCAAAGAACATAATGGAGGATCACTTCATCGTGAAATAACTCCCAAACACTGGAAGTCATGGGCACACCGTCATCACGGGTTCCATGCATTCCCTTGGAATTTAGCAATAAGCAGTCCCATCCTTGGTGGACCTTAAGCACCTTATTTGCGTAGCATCTTATTGCCCACTCATTGTATGGAGTCACCAAGATTCTCACTAGCAGGGCCACAGCAATGCTTCTCATGCTCCTCTTAGAAGTGGTTTTTAGAACAACACTGAGGCAAAATGAATTGCAACTGTTCCCCGAATCTTAGAAGAAAGTCTCCCGATGAGGACTCAACTTTGTTCTTTTGGGCTGTCATTAATTTCCCCCTTGAACATGCTTTCTTGCTGACAGCAGAAAAAAAGAAAGGGATGATTTTATTTGAGCTGATGATGATTATCTGGCTGTATCAGACTTGAAAACTCTAATTTGAAAAAGGTGACTCCTCGGCATTCACTAAGGCCAAGCTGCCTTTTTCTTCCTCAAAGACAGATATTAGAGAGCTGCTTTTAAATTTAAGCTGACATCTTTGGTCCAGGGATTTCAAGTCCTGTAGAATATTAAAGCCCCATCTTTATCTTTAAAATATACTTTTAAAATCTGGTCTCTGTGGGCCTGTTTTACTCCCTGAATGATTCTAAGGGACATAAAACAGCAAGCGCATTAGACCCAGCATGAATCACTAAATGGAAATGTGTGTCTTAAAAACAATAGACTCAGGTAGGTTTCTGAGACGCAGCCCAGAAAACCAGCCCGTGCCCCTGCCAGGCCTACGTGACCCTGAGTAAAGTCACTTAACTCCTGCCTGCCCCAGTTTCCTTGACTATAAAAATGAGTTAAGCCCCAGTGATCCCCATTGAGAAAAAGCTCAGGATTTCGCCAGAACGTAATTACTTTAAATCTTCAAATGGTTTGGTGACTGTGAAACAATGAAAAGGAGGAAGAGTAGGTAGAGCTGAAAAATAAAAGGGTAAAAATACGGTTTTAATGTTGCTTTGAAAAGATCGTATAGTGTCCACATGGGGCTCTGAAATAATAATTTATTTGTGCACATATTTTAAACAGGTACTAAAAGACAAAGACTTGGAGACTGGTAACTTGGGAAAGTGTATCACTGGGTCCTCTAGAGAATGTCCTCCTCTCTGTGGAGTTGCTAATTCCCAGGATTCCTCATACCTATCTGTGATTCTCTCTTCTTGGGACAATAAACAACATCTTCATAATTAAAGATTCTGTTTTCTTCCCCTCTCTCTCCTTTCCTACCTTCCTTTCTCCCTTCTTTTTTTTCTCTTTTCTCCTCCCTTCCTCTCTCTTTTCCTCCTCCTTTTTATGCATATGAAACCTGGATAATGAAAAAAGAAAGACAGAAGTAAAAGCAGATGCTTTGAGATTGCAATGTTGGCAAAGAAGATACCTGGAGCCCTGATGTGGTAAAGGTCTCACGTTGAGCTGCTAACAACAAGGTCAGAATTTGAAACCACCAGCTGTGCCATGGAAGAAAGAGGAGTGTCTCTACTACAATCAGAAGTTAAGAAGGGCTGAGCCCCGGTGGCGTAGGGGTTGAGTGCGGGACTGCGGCGCACTGGCTTGGCGGTTCAAATCCAGCAGCAGCTCTCCAGGAGCAACGCTCGGCCTCCCACTCCTACCAGAGGGCAATGATGCCCCTCCCCCCCCCGAAAAGAAGTTAAAAGTCTCAAAACCTCACGGTGGCAGTTCTACCCTGTCTTATGGGATTCTTGTGAGCTAGGAATGACTCGATGGCAGTGAATTTTTTTGTTTGTTTTCCAGATAAACAGACAGATCTGTCTTGGAAGAAGTACACCCAGAATTCTCCTTAGAAGTGTGTGTGTGTGTGTGTGTGTGTGTGTGTGACACCAGAGCTTCATTTTCTGTGGACGGATCATGAGGAAAGATCAATCATGTCCAAAGTATGTAAGGCAAAGTCTCCCATCCTTGTCTCTAAGAAGCACACAACCTGTACTTCTTCCAAGACACATTTGTTCATCCCTGTAGCAATCCATGATACTTTCATCATTCTTCTCCAGCACCCAAATTCAAATGAATCCGTGGTCTTCAGTCTTGTTTATTTAATATCCTACTGAGGCATGCATAGGAGGCCATTGAAATATCATGGTTTGGACCAGTCACACTTGTGTTCTCAAAACAATAGCCTTGCTTCTCCTACACACACCACCCCACCCCCAGATACTCATCAATCCCATAATGATTGGTATTTCCTCATCCTACTTTCCCTAAACAGATAATTATACAAGATTAAGACAGATTGGCCAACAAGGACTATACAAAACTGGTGGAGCAGAAGATATTACTAATTTAGAATATATTCACATTGGACCTTTAAGGAGATCAAATTGCAAGACATTACATTGTGACCTGAGTATTGCTGCTAAAATCTCAAGTAAGATGGTCACCATGTGTTCCTCTAGCACCAAGGGCATATGTATCAGAAGGCTGGGGGCCTGTTTATGAAGTCCTACTCTCTGTTTCTATAGTATGCCCAGGTCCCACATTCGATATGAGTGTACATGGCTAGAGAAGGAACCCAGGGTATCTGTAGAGTCATGATGCTGTCTCAGGAAGCCAGGTCCATTGTCTTTCCTGGGATCTTCTTTAACTACCTGTGGACAAACCCACACAAGTCCACCAAGATGCAAGAGGCAGGGAAGCTCCTGGAGGGAGGGAGCAGAGGGAGCTGCTTTGCTCTGCGGATCTTGAAGCCCTCCAAATAAGGTGTTTGGGTAGTTTGTTCACCTTTCTCCACAGTAAAGGCCCCAAGTTGAGCTGTCCTACACACAGTGGGAAGTGAGTCTGTTCTGACCACCCACGCAGTGAGTGTGACCAAGAAGGGAGCATCACAAAGCAGCAATGAGAATAAAACAAAGCCACAAAACCCCTGAGCAGCCTCAAAATAGACTTCAGCCTGGAAGAGGCAGTTCCCAGAACACCGCAGGACCAGTGCAGAGATGGTCATAGAGGGCAAGCGACAGACCTAGACTTATGTATGCTTTCTCTCACTTGCTATTCTTCTGTTTTGGTTTGGGTTTTTTTTTGTTGCTGTTGTTGTGTTGCTAAGTTTAAAGTTTTCTTTTGTTTTTTTTTCTTTTTATTCATCCTTTTGCTTCTTTCTGTTTTGCCTCTGTTATTACTGTTTTCACCACCTCAATACAATAGGCATGGGAAACAAACCTGAAAAGAAAGCAATGGGACCAAGGATTCTGGAGAGACTTAGTGGGAGGAGGGGGTGGGGGAAAGGAGTGGTAAGCAAACAACACCATAGACAGGGCAACAACTAAAGAATTAAAAGCAACAAGGAGAAGGATATAGAGATCCTAGTGATGTTAAAGCATCAGCCATCTAGCTGACAGGAATGCCTAAGAGCAGAAGAAGGGTGAGTGTGATGGTAGGGCAGGAGGAATGGAGGAAGGGGGGACAGATCACAATCATCAAGACATAATCCCCCCCCCTTAAGGGGATGAAGAGCAGAAAGGTGGGTAAAGGGAGACAGCAGTTGGTGTAAGATATGGAAACAATAAAATTTATAATTTCTCAAGGTATCACAGGGGTAGGAAGGTTGAATGGAAGGAGGGGGGAAATGAGGAGCTGATACAAAGGGCTCAAGTAGAAAGAAAATGTTTTGAGAATGATGATGGCAACAAATGTACAAATGTGCTTGACCCAAGTAAGAATTGCGATGAGTTGTTTGAGCCTCCATTGAAATGATTTTAAAAAGTAAAACACAGAAACAAATGAGATATCCTATCAAAATCCATCTCTATTTTGTATTTCTGTAGAGATATTTGGTTCTTAGCTAGGTGGCTCCCTAATTTTCCTCCCATGTGGTAGACTTAGATTCTATGTCCAGCCAATGCACCGCAGTGGAGTCAGAAGTGTTTCCTTATGCTGAAGTTTGAGGAGAGCTTCCAGACTAAGCCTGACTAGGAAGAAAGACCTGATGATGTACGTGTGAATAGCAGCCAATGAAAACCCTGGGGGTTACAACTGTCAGCTGCCGACATGCCTGGGGTTGTTTTGAATCCTGGGTGGCTCAGGTGCTACCATCAGTGCTGGGCGAAGAGATGGCTCTGCCCACCCCCTGTGTGGTCCAGCTTGCCCTCGGAGACCAGAAGAGAAAGCCAAAAGTGTGATGCGTTCACTCAACTATTTCAGGTAAGATCAGATCCCTTAAACATAAACATGCTTGTGGAGAATTAATGCTCTTTGACATTTTCATTTAGTGTGCGTGTTGTTGCACTAATCCAAACCCAGCCCCCTCTGACCCACAGCGACCCCGAGACAGAGAGTAAAACCTCCCCCATCATGTTCCTAAGGTTTTCATCTTCGTGCAGACTGACAGTCACAACTTTGGCATCTTTTCTGCCCCTTGGAGCTCTTGAAGTTCCATACCACTAGGGTCTGCTAGCCAATGCAATGTGTTGCTCTCATTGTACCATAAATACTTGTGTTTTCATTTGCTTTGGTCTTTTTAATCATGGTTACATCTTGTGTGTCTCTTACATGGCCATGGGGAACCCACACACAGATCAGCATATTTTTGCAACTTTGCTTTCCTCTGGTGATAACTCAATTAATTAAAAAGATTGGAATCTTCTCTAACTGCATACCTTGCTAGCATCAACTCGCCAGGCTCACACTATGGGAGACAGAATACACAGGATCTCCTACACAAAGTGAAAGGGAAACAGAAGCATCCCGTGAGCTGATGCATAAAAGGTTTTCTAAGTGAGATGAAGCACAGGCAGAGATACTTTCTAAAATCAGAATTGTCATTGATATGTCCATCTCCAGAACTTTAGGGAGAGGTTTCCTTTTATTCTCCCCTGGACTGTGAGTCTTAGCTTCTCACCCCAACTCTTCTCCCATATAAAATTCTTGGAAAGTTCCAATTCATGTAATAATAAATATATACCCAGACAATATTTTTAATAGTTGCTACATATATACATATGTACATATACATATATAGCCTCTGGTAAAATGCCACTCCTATATGAACACATTAACAGGGAGTTTTCATAAACAGCTTCAGAATGTGGTAGGAATGCCTTTGAACATTTTCAAAGGGATGCTCTCTTTTTCATGTGGAGATGGATTTGCAGCCGTCCAATGAAGACAGAAAAAGTCATTTATCAAGTCTTTCACAGTGTAGATGTTTATCTGTGGATCAGAGCTCTGTGTGGCCCCTGCACCTACCTTAAGTCCCTGAAGGTAGCTTTTGAAGGAAGCTCTTTCACCAGTCTTTTCTTCCAGGAGAAAACGGTACCCTGGCCAGGAACCAGTGTTTCCCAAAGTGAGGGATTCTGCCCTCTGGGGAGTGGGGGGCACTGGAAAGATCCAGGGGGCTGCAAAAGCACAGACCTGCCCTTCTCCCTGGATTGTGATAAGTTTTTAATTGTCAGGGAGGTGCTGAGTAATTTGTTTTTTTTCTGAAAAGGGGGCTGTAAGCCAAAGGAATTGGGGAATCTATGCCTATGCTCCCAAACCAAAGCAAACTCCCTGACCTCCAGCAACCCTAGAGGACAGAGGAGAACTGCTCCCTGCAAGTTGCCAAGGCCGTCAGTCTTCACAGGAGCCGAAAGCTTCATCTTCTTCCTGCAAAGTAGCTGGTGGGTTTAAACGACTGACCTTGGGGTGAGCAGCGCGGCACTCAGCCACAGTGCTCCTCATTTTCCAGAAGCTCGAGTTATCCAAAGCTTCTTGGTGTCAAATCCATTTCATGAAGCCAAGCACCACCAACTCAGAGAGCTCTCTTAAGAGCAACTGCCCAAACAAGAGAAAACAAGCAAATGTCACTTGAAAGAACCAGCGCATCCTTGCTTGTGCCTCCTCACTAGGGGAACAAGACAACGTCTGGTAGACACAATACCATGAGACCCAGGGTTATGAGAAAGTGTACTTTAGGGCACATCAAAATTGCCCTTTATTGTTATGTAATATTGACCTCACTTTGAACCAATACAACCAACCCCTGGGGTGGGGGGGTGGCGGGGGTGGAGGTCCAAACTCCTTTCCATCAAGTGGATTCAGATTCGTAGAGACGCAGAGCAGTTGCAGCTGTTCTTGTGCTTCTGCAGGTTTCAGACACTGGGTTTGTGTGAGAGTAGAAAGAGGGCTCTTTCTCCAGGCGAATGGCTGCTGGTTTCAAACTACGGATGACTTGGTCGTGCAGAGACCCTGTACCGCAGAGCAGAACTGCTCTGGAAGTTTTCTGAACTTTGAATCTCTACAGGAACGGAAAGCCTCATCTTTCTCCTCTCTTACACTGATGAAGAGGAGCCTTATGCCCACCTGTGTGGGTTACCTACCATTTCTTTAAACACAGTTAGGAACTGCTCTGTGTGGCACTGCAGAGATTGCCTGCTTGGCAGCAGTCGGATGAGTCATGTGATTTATGCCAGAGAGTCTCCCAAACCATACCCATGATGCAGGCTACTTTCCTTTCATGGGTACCCGCCCTGGAAATACTAAGTCCCCCCTTTCATGGTTTACCTTTCCCTATCTTTCCTCTTAGCTCTTACCACAGTTCACCTGACATTATTTTCAAAACTGCCAGAGTTGGTGACCAAGCTCTTGGGGTTAATCTATGTCATTTTGAGCTAGTCCCTGCTCCCACCTGAGGAGGAGAAAATGCTAAATTTTGTAGCATCCCACTTTGATTTCAAAGCATATGTGTTCCTGGGAAGAAGAGGTCCGGTAAAGGCCAGATGTCACACCGTGTTCCATTGCATCATTTCTCAGCATCACCTTTGTCCCTGGAGGATGGCACAAATTTTCACTGCAACAGGTTGTCCCTGTAGTTTTGTCTGTGAAAGAAATCTCTAAATTCATTTTAAATCTGGCTGCTTCTTCCTGTTTGGGGATGATAATGGCTCAATGCAAAACCCTCCAACCTTGTGGCACTTTCTTATGGAAACCAATACAAGTTCTCTGATGGTTCAAGGTGTAAGTGACGGTGAAATCAGTTTTGAGGGAGAAAAAAAGGACATCATGACATTTCCCAGGCTTTATTATTTATATTAGTAAGTGACAGAATCTTTGGATTGTTTAAATATTCTAGCTTCTGGGATGGAAAATCAGGGAATGTAACCTAAGGGAGACCGAAGGAAAATCAACACATTTGGATTGTAGTGTTGGTGGGGAATCCTGAAAGTACCCTGGACTGCAAAGGGGGTACACCAATCTGTCTTGGAGCAACTGGGACAAGAATTCCTCTTCCATTGGAGGATGGAAAGAACTAATATCACATATTTTGAACATAATGTCAGAAGAGAACAGTTCCCTAACAGAGGGCACAATTCTTTGTAAAACAAAGGGGTAGCAAAAGATATGAAGGCCTTCAACCAGTTTGACTGACACAGTGGCTGCTACAATAGGCACGGTAATAGGAATTGTTTGGTTAGTTCCTATCAGAACAAATTCCTTCTGTTGTGCATAGAGTTGCTTGTGGGTCACAACTGACAGCACTGCCTAAAAGTTAGACACTAAGAAAGAGTCAAGTGGAAGCTTGGAAAAGGATTATAAGGCCACAAATTGACTTAAAGACATTATAAACCCATGCAGCTTCTATAATGCGGAAGACGGTGCTGTAGACACCAAGCAGACTCTGGGCAATGGCAGGGCATTGAAAGTAACAGGATTCCATTAAGGAACATTCTGCCCTTGATGAACATTTGTGTTTCCACACACTTCCCACAGATTAGCATCAGAGGAGCTGTGCGGAGGAAACGGTATTCCTCACTCCAATTATAGGATTAATTGTATTCTCTAAGTATAACGTTGGTGATTGTCGACATAATGGTTGTTTCCTGGTGGTATACAGTACTTGATACGCTGGTAGATAAAACAATGGGTGTATTAAAAGGAATTATTGTATTTGTCATAAATTCCTTTGAGAATCATTTTGCTTTCAACTCCGAGGCAGGAGGGTGTCTTTGATACGAAACATGAAGGATTACATGAAGGTAGAAGGAGAAAGGCTGCACCTGACAGGTGTGCACCTGGTCCCTGGCCAAGTAACTTCCTAAGACTAACCTGGGGCACATTTACATTTGAAAACCAAGGCTGACATTCACAGAAATCAAAGTGCCTGACACAGCTGAAGGCTTTATCTTTGGAAATTAAGTTAAAATGCAGGGTCTTGATTCCAAGGATAAAGCTCTCCTGGGTAAACTGGGCTAAGCTGAGGTTTGGATCTAGAGAAGGGGACTTACGCTGCCTTCTTTAATCCGTGCTAAGGCTCTCCAATGAACGCACCTCTCACTAACACCGCCATGCCCCTCGCTGGGATGGTTCACATGATGAGGAAATCAGCCTGGTATATTCACATCCATGTCACCTCTGCCTTAGAATATCCACAGGAGGGATTCAACCAACACAAAGAAATTATTAGAAAGGAGGAAATATAGAAGCGATTTCTTTTCTTGAGTTCAGTTTCTTAAGGTTACTGAGTTGATTCCTACACATGGTGACCCTACAGAACAGAGTAGAACTGTCTCTGTGCATTTCCAAGCCGTAAATCCTTGTGGAAGCAAAAAAAAAACAACCCTCATTTTACCCCATCTGAGAGACTGGTGGGATTGAACTGCTGACCTTACAACAAGTAGTCCAAGGCATGATCCTCTGTGCCATCAGGGTTCTTCATCAGTTGGGTAGCTCTGTCAACTAGGAGCCCTAGTGGTTCAGTACTTACGCACTCCATGGCTAACCCCCTGCAATCTCACCCTTAAATATGCTCATGTGGAACCTGAGGCAGTCATTCAAGCAACATTAATACTGTATGGTGAAAATTGGGAAATGTGTGAGTCGATGTCATAAGTTCTCATCATACTTATACAAACTCTATGCTGAACAAATGATCAGAGACACTGGATAACATGAAGAAGAAGGCAGCATCCATCAGGATTGGAGGAAGGTTTATTAACAACCTGAAAAGTGACCTAACTCAGCTCACTGAAAGTGAAGAGAAATGGAAGCCCTCGCTGATGAAGATCAAGGGTTGCAACCTTCATATGGATTGCAACTCAATGTAAGGAAGACCAACAACCTCACAACTTGACTGAAAGGAAACATCAACATAAATGGAGTCACTATTAAAGTTGTCAAGAATTTTGTCTTACTTGCATTCATAATCAATGCACATGGAAGCAACCGCAAGAGGTCAAAGGACACATTGTATTAGGTTAATCTGCTGTACAGGGCATCTTTTATAAAGTGCTAAAAAGCATGGACCTACATTAAGTACTAAGATACTTCTGACCCAAGCCATGATACTTTCAGTGGTCTCATATGCATGTGAAATTTTGACGTTGACTAAAGAAAATCAAAGGAGAGGAAGGAAAAAACCAAGGCATTTGAGCTCAGGTGTTGACGATGAATGTTGAAAATCCCGTGGACTGCCAAAAGAACAAGATCTGGTTTGGAAGAAGTACAACCAGAATGCACTTTAGAGAGAAGGATGGCAGCACTTTATCTCTCATGCTTAGCATATGTTGTCAGGAGAGCTCAGTCACTGAAGAAGGACATCATGCTTGGTAAAGTACAGGGGCCACGAAAAAGAGGAAGGCCCTCCAAGAGATGAATGTACACAGGGGGTGCAACAATGGATTCAAGCATAACAACATTAATCCCCCGTGGTATTTTGTTCTGTTATGCTTATCCAGGGTCATATGGGTTGGAACCAATTCCAGAAAGTCCCTCATTAGTATTAAAAACTGTATGCCTTCCAAAATCCAGGCAACTCTAAGGAAAGATCTAAGGACATGGAGGGAGAAACTACGGTGTATACAGTTACAGACAGATTCTTCTGTAAACTTGCAAAGGGGCAAAGCAGGTTGCAGCTGCTGGCTTCATTTGGGAGGCAAGTGGAGATAAATAGCTCACTGGAGACCAGATACAGGCTCACTCTCTGGGCGACATACTGTTGACAAGCCACATGGAGCTATATTGACAGCAGCTAGATTGTCGGAGCCGGAGGAGCCCCGTTGAGACCCAGGTCAGTGCTGAGATGCTTCCACTGCCACTGGATCCACAAGACTTTCCACCCACTAGCCTGTGATCTTCCTTCACTCGGCATCATTGCATGCTAGGATGTTTTCTAATGTAAAATTGCTCATTATATAAAGCATTTTCTTACACATATATGAATA
>PVJH01022937.1:0-35744 GCA_004026705.1 Nesogale talazaci
CTCAGGAACAATAGTGGGAGCAGTGATGACATGACAGTAGGGGGAAAGGGGAAAACGAGGGAGCCTATCACAAGGTTGAAGAGGATGAATAGCAGAAATGTGGATGAAGGGAAACAATGAACAGTATAGGATACGAAATACTCATAGCAAGATATAATTGACTAAGGATTCAGGAGACTGGGTGGATAGGAGAGAGAGGAGGGGAAAGAGGAGCTTTTACCAAGGGCTCAAGTGGAAATAAATTGTTTTGGAAGTGATGATAGGAACATATGTACAAATGTACTTGATATAATTGATGTATGGATTTTTATAAGAGCCCCCAATAAAATGTGGTTTTTTTTTTAAGTTTAGCAATGGAACAATATTTCTTAAAAGGTTGTTAAAACTCATTGGATGTCTTTGGAGAGTTTAAATCTTTACCTTTCCTATTCTGAGATATTAATTTATTTGAGGTTTTTTTTTCATTTTTTTTGGGGGGGGGCCTCACTGCCCTTTGGTGGTGAGAGTAGGAGACCCAGCCTTGCTGCTGGATTTGAACCTCCAACCCAGTGAGCCGCAGTCCCACGCACAACCACTACACCACCGGGGCTCAGCCTTATTTGAGTTTTATATTTTACTTAAACTTTTAACTTGTGTGTATATGTATGTATGTATGTATTTATGAAGCACAGCAAAGCCAAGCCACAATAAAAGAATGTGTGCCTGTGTAAGCACATTGAACCAGTAGGGGAGAAGAGAATTCACCATCTTGGCAAGAGTCATTGGCCCTTATCACACAGAGGGAGGAGAGCAGCTAGCATATCCTGGGGCATTAGGGAACACATGCATAGCCCATCTGAAACACTTAGATATCTCTACATGATAGTCAAGTGGCAGAAACAGGAGCTTAGATCATCTCTCAAGAAGGCTCTTGGGCACACCGTTAGGTAAGCCACTGAGGCCAATAGAGATGGTAGCCCAGGATGAAGGAATTCTCAAATGGATGAACCTCAAGGTCAACTAAAATATCGTGGGTCTGTATTCTCTAGCTTTCTCTCCTAAGAAGCCCACCAGAAATTTGGAGGACTTACTCGTAAACATGTTGAAGAAATGCAATTAAAAGATGCAACTCTGGAAGACACAGAGTTGAGTTTTCTAGATGTCAAGGTTGGTGTGCTGTCTAGCTTTGAAAAGTGTGGTCAACAGATCCCTTTTCCCGACAGTGAATAGTTGTCAGATCCTTTGGGGGTTGCCCTAGCTACAGAGAACCTCCTTAGCCCGGGCATGTTCTTCCTGGGGCTTCACCCTTTGGGTGACTGAACAAGTTAGGGTTCATAAACCATCCAGCCCTTGTGGCCTCATTCAGGGATACTACCAGGCAGTGCTCACTCCAGAGCGCTGACAGGGTTAGTCAAGACTTCAGCAAGACTGCTTCATGGTTCAAGCTCTCCCTCTGCTGCTTTGGCTTCTGTCCCACTCCTTTCACAGGTGTTGACCCTACTGTAAATCTTGCACCAAACTTTCCCCTGTCTGCTTCAGGAGAACTCACATAGCATTCCAGCTTCCATACATTTACTTCACAAGCACAAATGAATCCTACACACTAGTTGGTATTGGGGACAAGAACAGAACCAAATCAAATCGATTGCCATCGAGTCAATGCTGATACATGGCAGTCCCATGACTAGCAGAGCAGAACGATGTTCCATAGGATTTTGAAAGCCTGCTTTTTCACTAGTAGATCACAGGCCTTTCTTCCAAGGTCCCTCTGAGTGGACTTAAATCTCCATCTTTTCTGTTAGCAGCTAGTACAACCATGTGATCCCACTTCTCACCGACCACTTTTAGCAAAATTCAGTAAAACAAAGAAATAAATACCAGAGAGGATGTGGAGAGATTGGACCATGTTTACATTGCTGATGGAACTGTTAAAATTGTACAACCACTCTAGAAATCCTTGCAAATCCAAATACTTTATGATACAGTGACTTCTGCACTGAATATATCCCCTAAAGAAATCAAGAATAAAAGCACATCAAGATATATGCACATCTTTGTTTAATAGAGCAATTTCCACAATAGCAAAATCATGGAAATAGCCCCAAACACCGATTATCGAGCAATGGATAAACAAACTCTGATATATTCATACAATGGAATATTATGCACCATTAAAATGATAATTACCTTAAACACTACAAGACATAGACAAAGTAGAAAACATTATGCTTAGCAAACAGTTTTAAAAATAAAGTATTTGGGCTGAGCCCCGGTGGCATGGTGGTTGAGAGCGGGACTGTGGCCCACTGGGATGGAGGTTCAATTCCAGCTCACAGGAGCAGGGGCTGGGCCTCCTGCTCCCACCACCAGAGGACAGTGATGCCTAAAAAAAAAAAACTAAAAGTATTTAATGACATTCTTACAGGGAGATGTGGAGAAGAAGCATGGTTTATACACAGAGGTTTGGGTGACTGAGGCGGCCGGGGACAGGGGTGGAACAGGGAGAGGGGTGGGATAAGATATTGAGGAAGGGGAAGGGGAGGGAGGCAGAGAAATAGAATCACATTTACAGAGGGTTTAATGGGATATTGTTGATTTCATTTATTGAGATGAGTTGTATAACTGCATACAGTGTTCAAAGGTACACATTTTGTTCATTCAAAACAAAACAAAAATCCCTCCAGATTTCTTATCCCTCTGCCCTAAATCTTGGCCGGCCTAAGTGGCTGAGAATAAAGAAGGGAAAGTAAAACTGAAATGGACGTGGAATCCTTAGTGACAAGTTCATTTCAAATATATGAAAACCCAAGAGCTCCATCTTTTCAGCTGGCAGCCACAAGTGTTAACCACCAGCCCCAGCCAAGGGCATTGGGACAAAAATACTCGCTTATAAGAGCCACGCCACATAAAGAAACTGTTTTCTGAATGCTTTTAATCTATTTCATACAACCATTTATTGACGCGCAAGAACCTTGGTGGTGGTGATGGGCAAAACCTGTTAACCTCAAAGATGTTGGTTCAAAGCCATCAGCCACTCAGGGAGAAAGGAAGCAAGTTCTAGGAAGAGTTCCACTCTTGGAAACCCTATACAGGCTCAGAGGGAGTTGGAATAGCCTTGGTGGCAGAGGGGCTGGGGGTAGTTCTAATGGATAGGCCTCCTCTTCTTACTGCCATGTATAGTCTTCAAGCTTCAAAGAGAATGGAGGTAATTATATTGTGCCAGAAGGCATAAAAGATCTGTTTCCTGTGTAATTTCTGATTTCACCAAGAAGCAAAACTGAGGCACCACTCAGTAACAAGGTGGAAAAGTTAGCACTAAAAGATTTTTTTTTTAAAGAAAGAAAAGTTGGCCCCCTCTGGAGGAAACAAGTTTCCTCTTGGTTCCCTTCCCTCAGCGAGTTACTGGGAAGGCCATTTTTGGTTTCAGTTACGGTAACACTCTGGATGTTCGCCAAATTCCTTGTCAAGTTCAAAAGTACAAATCTCTTTAGGAGGTGTGCTCTCTCTAAATATTTTTTCAGGAGTTAAAAATTAAATTTAAAAAGGATAGCTAGTGTGGAGATAGTCCACAACTGAGACCCAGGCCCTGACGGACTATCTCCAACATGAAGCTTGTTCATGTTGTATTTCTTTTGTACTGCTATGTAAGTTTTTGTGAGGTAAGTAATTCAATCTTCCTGGCAACCATTTTAAGTAGGTATTTCAAATGTAAGAATTACTGAGATAGCCTCAAAGATTATTTTGACTGAAGTATTGCATTGTTCATTCTCCCATGTTGACACTACATTATATAGTCAGTTATAAATATTTTGCTAGTGTCTAGAAAAAAGAGCTTTGGTAAAACATCTTCTTTTAGATGCCTGTGTTTGTACATATATATTGAAATGAGTAAGAGTTTTAGCATAATTTAAATCTATAATTTATGGTAATTGTGTGCAAGGCATAGTGCTAGGTAAATAATAAGAGTAAACTCTTCCCTCCACAGTCTTTTATTATAGTTGTAGAGATGGGATATAAACTTTGCCAATAGTAAGAAGGTAAGCAAGACTTAAATAATATTAGCAGTTACAAAAAGAGGAGACATTACAAGGCTGAATCTACTGAACTGCCAAACGGCCTAAGTATCATGTCCCTACAGAGAAGAGCACAGATTACCTCATGCTGGGAGGTCGGAAAGAAGTGGTGCATCAAGCGGGACCACATGCAGACTATTAATTTTTAGATTTGAATTGATTATGGACAGAAAGAGGAATGGCGTACTTTCTAGCCCTTCCAGCCAGGAAAAGCAGTAAGCACTACAGCAGGAAGGCAGCAAAACACCAGGCTGCTTCAGAAGAATAAATTTACTGGATGGGATTAGTTAGGTTGAAGGCTTTCCATTAGGGTTTGAGATATTGAAAACATTTTCATCACTTAATGCTGACAATTAAGTTTTGGGTTCAAAGTCTTCCCTCCCTACCAAGAAGCACCCAGAGAGAATAGAAATGAAGCCGAGTCTTTATGTATGTGTGGCATTCAGATTTCATCCAATTAGATTTCAATCCTAAAGAAAAGAATTACACTGGGGGCAAAAGAGTTCAAGAACATTTGGATTGTAAAAAAAAAGAAAGAAAGAAAAGCAACAAGCAACAAATTGACATAGTTGATAAATATGAAATTCTAAAGGGTAAAGATTTCATTCAAATACTGCTTATCTATGGTACTTTTTTTTTACCATAAGATGCACTCTTCCCCCCCTCAAAGTGGGGGAAAAATGAGGGTGTGTCTCATTGTTCAAAGGTGTGTTACCCCAGAACATTTTAGTACTGGTACTATTTGGTTCAGAATATTTTTTTTCTTGTTTTCCTGTTCTAAAACCTGAATGTGCCTTATGGTCAGGTGCGGTCGTATGGTTTGAAAGATACAGTACTTTACCAAGCATGATGTCCTTCTCCAGGGACTGGTCTCTCCAGACAACGTGCCTAAAGTACGTGAGATGAAGTCTTGCCATCCTTGCTTCTGAGGAGTATTTTGGCCATACTTCTGCCGAGATAAAAGCATTTGCTCATTTGGAAGTCCATGGTACTGCCAATATTTCTCAACAGCACCACAGTCCAAATGCATCACTACTATTTCAGTCGTCCTTATTCAGTGTCCAACTTTCATATGCATATGCGGTCATTGAAAAGACCCTAGCTTGAGGGCTGAGCCCTGGTGGCATAGTGGTTGTAAGCGGGACTGCAGCCCACTGGGTTGGCAGTTCAAATCCAGCAGCAGCTCTCCAGGAGCAAGGCTGGTCCTCCTACTCCCACCAGAGGGCAGTGATACCCACCCCCCCCCAAAAAAAAAAGAAAGAAAAGAAAATACCCTGGTTTGGATCAGTGGTACCCCTTAGCAACATCTTTGCTTTTAATATTCTAAGGAGGTCATGTGCAGCAGATGCAGGGTGTTGTTTTGATCTCTGGACTGCTGCCTCCGTGAGCATTGATTGTAGATCCAAATAAGACAAAATCCTTGACAACTTCAACTTTTCCTTCATCTAACATGATGTTACGTATTGATCCTGCTGTGAAGGTTTTTGTCTTCTTTACATTGTGTTGTAATCCATACTGAACCTGCAATCCTTGAACTACATCAACAAGGACTTCAAGTCCTCACTTTCAGCAAGGTTGTGACACAAGCAAGGTTGTGTTATCTGCATGTGGCACGGTTGTTAATAAGCCTTCCTCCAATCCTGATGCCACATTCTTCTTTGTGTAATCCAGCTTCTCTGAGGATTCACTCAACATCCAGATGGAATAAGTATGATGAGAGGGTACATCCCTGACACCTTATTGTATACCATTCAGTATTCCTTTGTTCTGTTTGCACATCTGCCACTTGAACCATGCACACGTGCTCCAGGAGCACAGTGAAGTGCTCTAGAATTCCCAGGCTGTTTATAGTTTGTTATGATCCACAGTTGATTGCCTGGACATATTAAATAAAACACAAGTGCACATCTTTCCCAATATTTTTGGTTCTGGGAAACACGGCATACTTATTTAAGAATAAGAACAACAAACAGGCACCCACCTCTCTTAGGTGGACCGTACTTTATCAGTTGGCTTTGAGAGAGAGGGATTTTCTCCCTGTTTGTGCATATGCGCTAATCTGGATATCATGGCTGTTGGCTAAAGCTGACTGCAGTGTCTGGCGTTCGATCTGGTGCAGGGCTGTTCTCAGGTTCAAAGCAGGATGGGACAAAGCCAAGGAAGAAATAGAAATGCTCGGGAAAATCATGAGGAAGAAGGCTTGAGGCCAAATGGGCCCTCAAGTTTTAGTTGTTCACTTGCGATCTGAATACATCATTAATGATCTTGATTTTAAATTATTTAAAAAATAATACCTGTTGAGAAGGACTAACTTCCTGAAATAGCTAACGAGTTCCTATTGACTTTATCTCCATAGGGTGACTGATAGATACACAAGCTTCTACTGTGGTTAGAAGTGTAGACTTGTCTATTTTCTTGTTCATTAGTGTTGCATTTTGGCCTGCTTTTCAATCCAACATTTCTTTCTCCAAAAGAATCTTTTGCGAGGAATATTTTAGCTAAAGCTAAGCCATGTAATTATAATGCATCTCATACAATCACATGTATATGATTCTCTGATTTAAAACAAAACCTTTCCATTATCCCATATTCTTCAACTTCCACCCCTTTTCTTTGGGCCCCTTTACATCTATACTCTAAGATGTCTGGCTAATTCCAATAGCTCTTCCCCTATTTTTCTGATGAACTCAGTCAGGCTTGAGTTCCTACCGTGTTACCAAAATAACATTAGTTGAAATCACCATTTTCCTGAAGCATTCGGTGCAATCGTTGGTTCCTCTTATTCCTCTGTGCTGCCATTTTCTCTTCAGCCTCTGTCCATCTCAATGGCCGTAATTTCTCAGTCCCTCTCATCGGGTCTTCGTCATCAGTCCAACAACTAAATGATGGAGGAGTCACAGCTCCAATGGCTTGAGAGTTAATTTGAAGAATACACTTAAGTCTTTACAGTGGCCTACAAGGTCCTCCTTGCGTTGTCACACACACACCTCCAATTCTCTGATGTCACATATATCTCTCACCCACTCCCCTGCTGCCACACTGGCCTCTTAACTAGGTCGGTTCTACCCATGAGCCTCTGCTTCTGAGGTTTCCTCTGAACACGAGGCTCCAGTTCTGGATCGCCGCGTGACTCGCTCTCACATGACCTTCAGTTCTCTGTTCCAAGGTAACATTTCCCTAACATCTTCCCTAGCAGCCATGGTGACCCGTGAGGGAAGGGCTGCTTTTTTGTACCTCTTGCCCTGGCTCGCATTTGTTACCTTATGTTACACTCTATGCTTAGTCGATGGTTTATCACATATAGCTCCCGCTACCAAGAAGGTAAGCTCCATGACTTTGTTTTTCACAGTCATATTCTCAGGTCCTAGTAGAGTCCCCGGCACATAATGGCCTCTCAGCAAAGTACGAATGAATATTTTGTCACCCCCATATTTACATGTTAATGTTTAATTTCTTCTCTTCCTAACTATAAAGCAATTTCAAAACTAGAATTTCAAGTAGCTCTTCCTACACTCCACCTGATTCTCTTCATACTCCTCGGGCAATTACTGTGGGCTAAGGGAATGACCAACCAAACCACATGCACTGCCCTCAAGTCATCTCCAATGCATGGTGGCCCTCAAGGGCAGGGTAGAATTGCCCCTACTGGTTCCCAAGACTGTCACTCTTTTTTTGTCGTGGTGGTTGCTTTTTATGTAGCATATATTTTATTAAACTTTACACTGGTATGTCCTAATGTTGAAAAAGCAAGTAGGTGGAAGAACCTTCCTTTGGAATCATCTATTACCCACAGCTATATGTGAAAAACAACTCAACTGATCACAAAAAAAACAAACAACAAAAATATTTTCCTTTCAGGGACTGAGTCCCAGTGGCGTAGTGGTTGAGTGTGGGACTGCGGCCCACTGGCTTGCTGTCTCAAATCCAGCAGCAGCTCTGCTGCTGCTGCTGGGCCTCCCACTCCCACCAGAGGGCAGTGATACCGCCCCCCAAAAATATTTTCCTTTATGCTGAGGACATGGACATGGATCTAATTCTGCTTTCTTTTTCAAAATCTCCAAAGAGAGGGTCAGATTAAACAAATAAAACAGATGCTGCAGCGGTGGGTTAAACCGCTGGTTCTCCCTGTATCCTGTTCGGTTTGCTGGTGTTTGGATGTCAGCTCTTCGTCTGCTTCTTCGCTTGCTCTTTGCACTGGTCCAGCCGCCCCGCCACATCAGCACGTGCATCCTCACCATTGAAGTGCCTATTCTTGCCCTGACATGGCACGTTTCCTTTTGTCCACGCAGCCTGGGCAACTGTGTTTCCTTTCAATCTGTGACCATTTGTTGCGAGATTCTGCTTGATCCTTCACCATTTTCCCTCCATGCTGCTATTTTCCAGCTCTCCTTCTAGTCTTTCACACGTCACATCACTTCTCTGGTTTTTTAAAGTCATAGGTCATTGCTACTTGCATCTTTGGCTTTTTCCAGTGCTTCTTTAACCTCTTCTTTAATAGGACCACTCTCTTTCTGGCTCCTCTGTCAAACTCCATCCATTTGATTTCTCCACGGCTTGCAAAAAGGATGTGCAAACCTCCTCTACAGGTTTGATCATACAAGTCATTGGAAAACTTCAGCAAGCAGCCCATCTTTTCGTCTAAAGATTTCATTTCAGCATCCCCTACTAACTTATGTTCTCCTTGCTCTTGTTTAGCTCATAATTTAGCCTAAACTTTATTTTGCTTTCTTTCTTCATTCTTTTTTTTTTTTGCAAAGTAATCATCCTTAAAAAATACTAGTTAGTCCCACCACCTGAGGGCAGTGATGCCTAAAAAAAAATAAATAAAAATACTAGTTAGTCTGTGTCTCTATTTTTCTGGCCCGGCATTTCTATGAACTTCTTAGCGCATTCAATACTCTCAGCACAACGAATATTGTCCCTTAAATAATCTATGCGATGTTCTTCTCATCAGAATCTTTAGTATTTCACCTCTACCTTCCGACCATTCCTTTTTTCTTTTTAAGATCATTTTATTGGGGGCTCAAACAACTCATCACAATCCATTCAATCATCCATTGCATGCTAAGTATATTTGTACATTCCTTTCCCTTTTCATTCTCAAAACATCTGCTTTCTACTCATGCCCTTGGTATTAGCTTCTCATCTTTCCCCTCTCTCCCCACTCCCCTTCCTCATAATTTATAAATTATTATTTTGTCATATCATACACTGTCCAATGTCTCCATTCACTCACTTTAGTGTTGTCTGTACCCCAGGGAGGAGGTTATATATAGATCCTTATACTCAGTTCTCCCTTTCTATCTCACCTCCCCTCTACTCTCAGGGTATCGCCGCTCTCGTCACTGGTCCTGAAGGGATCATCTGTCCTGGATTCCCCGTGTTTCCAGTTCCTATCTGTACCAGTGTACATCCTCTGATCTAGTTGGATTTATAAGGTAGAATTGGGATCATGATGGGGGTGGGGTGGGGTGGGAGAAGCATTGAAGAAATAGAGAGAAGTTGTATGTTTCATCATTTCTACACTGTACCCTGACTGGCATGTCTCCTCCCCGAGATCCTTCTGTAAAAGGATGTCCCATTACCTACAGATGGATTTGGGTCCCCAATCTGTACTCTCCCTCATTTATAATTATATAATTTTTAGTTCTTTGATACCTGATACCTGATCCCTTTGACACCTCATCTAAACATTCTTTTATGTCGTCAAGAGTTGCATCTTATATCATTATAAATGAGGGGGGTTACAGATTGGGGATCCAAACCCAATCAATAGGTGAAGCGACATCCTCTTACAGAGAGTTTACAGGGAGGAGATGAGCCAGTCAAGGTAAAGTGTAGTAACAATGAAATCTGCAACTTTCCTCTAGTTCTCAAATGCGTCCTCCCACCCACTATCATGATCCCAATTCTACCAGACAAATCCAGCTAGCCCAGGGCATGTACACTGGAGTTGGAAACATGGGGAATTTAGGATAGATGATCCCTCAGAACTAGTAGTGGAAGTCGTGATACTGGGAGGGTGGAGGGATGGTGGAATAGAAAGGGGAAACCAATTTCAGGGATCTACATATAACCTCCTCTATGGGGTATGGACAATAGGGAAGTGAGTGAAGGGACACATTGGACAGTGTACAATATGAAAAAGTAATAACAATTTGTAAATTATTAGGCATTCATGGGAGAGGAAGGAGGGGAGGGAAATATAGGGAGCTGGTACTGGGGGCCTAAGTGGAGGGAGGGTGTTTTGAGAGTGATGATGGCAACAAGTGTGCAAATGTGGCCTGCATACAATTGATGTGTGTATGGATCATGATGGGAGTTGTATGAGGCACCAATAGAATGACTTATAAAAAAAAATAAGGAGGGGGAAAGAGGAGCTTATACCAAGGGCTCAAGTAGAAAATATTTGGGAATGAATATGGCAACAACATATGTACAAATATGCTTGATGAAAATGATGTATTGAATGTTATAAGAGCTGTAAGAGCCCCCAATAAAATCATTGAAAAAAAGAGTTCCATCAATTGGGAAACCTTTAACAATAGCTGATCTAGTTTTCATATAATTTTTAAACTCATCAGTCACTTCAGGGAGGGATTTATGTAGAGATCGTATTTACTTTGATCTTCCTTGATGTCCTAAGTCCCACTTTTGATTTTCTCAATACGTTGACTATGACAATAAAGCCTGTTTGCACATGCTTTTGCCTGCTGAATTTTATCATTTTCTCCAGTGGCATTCAACTTTTATCTAATTGGATATGTTCCTTTTAAAATTTGTCCCAAGGCACATTAAAGTCAACAAAATAATACTCAATCTGAAGACAGATTTGGGCTGCCAGCTCACCCCTTCTTTCACTATCACCACTTTCAGTCAAATTACCTTTATGGTTCCGGCCCTGTAGAGGCTCTCCAGGGGATCAATAGCAGCAACAGTGTCCCAGCTTCCAAGCATCACCAGCTGGCCTACTATGCTGAGACTCTAGCTCTTGATTGCAGTACAGAATCCTGTCTTTCTCCCGAGAAGAGGCTGGTGCTTTCAAACTGCTGCCCTTGCAGATAGCAGCACAACTCTCAGCCACAAGGTCCCCGGGGCTCCAAGGGAAAGACTGAGGAGCGCTGGTGGTGCAGTGAGCTTACACACGGAGGTGCGAACAACAAAGTCCAAGGTTCAAACCCACCAGGGCCTCTGAGCGAGGAAGATGACACTGTCTGCTCCTGTAAAGATGAAAAGGCAGAGGACCCTGTCCTATCAGATTGCTATGAGGCAAAGTTGACTTGATGGCAGGAGTTGGTTTCGTTTGTTTGTTTCGCAGGGAAGCACGTTCAGTCGTTCACTCTTTGGGAAGCAGAAAAATCCTGAGAGAACATGTTTAAAGTGCAGATCCCCAGGCCTACCACTCCAGAGAGTTCAATTCAGGGGCCTGTGGGTGAGACCAAGAATCTGCATCTGGATGGTGTCTGGCTACCAGGGAATTGTGTTAGAGCTCAGATTCTGAGGGAGGACATTCTATGCATGACAGTGAAAACCCAAAATTCATATGCAGAGACCTACAGAAATTAAGCCACCTATTGTTTTACCTCCTATTCGGGCCTCAACTCACACAAGTCTGATTTCTGTTTCCACATTCAGCTAAAACTGCTTCCTCAAAGGCTCCCATTGACCTTCATTTATCAAATGCAGTGACCTTTTTCCCACCTGGCTCCTCTGCGGCTCCTTGCATCATTGAACACACAGGCATCACCTCAATTCGTGGGAAGCAGCCTCGCTTTTGCCTCTTCCATTTCTCCTCCCTATCAAGTATGAATTCTCCGTATTCCTTGATGTTCTTTTTCACTGTTCGTTCAATGACTTTCAGGCACTGTGCCAGGCGTGGAGACAGAAAGGTAAACAATATGTTGGTAAAGGGATGTGAAAATGATACTCTTGCCTCTCTGCTTTGAAGAATGACTAAGAACAACAACAACAACCTCCCTCCCCCCAAATCGGTGACCAGTATTTGCACATTTCCAGTGGAGCTATTCGGAAGATGACACTACCAAAGAAAGTGGCCCCACAATGGATTTGCAACTATTAACTTGAAGATGCAGACATGTGGAAAGTGAAGAAGCCAGGAATATCTTGAGAAAGCTATCAGAGGGAGGGGGTGCATTTTCTCTTCCACTCCCAGTCCCACCCCAGCAATGGGGATGGAGTGGATGGGGGTGCTACTGGTCTTCCAACATTGTGAAAGGACCTTGAATCCATCCTTCTGGAATGGTGGATACTTTCTCCCCCGGAAGTGTTCAGGGGACAAGGGTTAAAGCAAACCAAACTCATTGCAACTCAGTCATTCCAACTCTTAGCTGTGCAACCTTATGAGTCACCAGGTCTCCTTTCGAGAGCACAAGAGAACGGGCATTTGACACCTTAAAGAGGGCATGACTAGATGTGTCTGGAGGAAGAGCAAGGGGATCGGGCTGTGTTGCAACAAGCAGCTCTTCTAGAAGGAACGGGGCAGAGGGGCAGATGTGGACCTGTGGGAACAATGGACTTGGAGGTCACATGAAATCGGAACCTCTCTCGAAGCTTTTCTGCCAGGAACGTGCAATCTCAGCAGAGGAAGACTGGTGGTGTCCTGTTGTATGGAGACACTCAGAAGGTTCTTCAACTTAGTGAAGAAGAAGCATAGCAGACATTAAAGTTCTTGATATCAGGGTTTCCTTACCTTGTAACATTGAGAAAGTGTCAGCTTTAATTTTCTAACCCCCTAGCCTCAGAGTGCCAAAGGAAGACCACAGCAACAGAAACAGTTAGATTAGCCTCTATTGTCCATTCCCCCCTCCCTACTTTGAGCCCATGGAGGGCAGACAGTAAACTTGACCTACAAACCAAAACATATAGAAGAGCTTAAAGAGCCACATGTAAGAGTTCCCCCAACGCTTGGAGCTAGTCTGAACTAGGAGAGAGGAGAAATATTCAGTAGGGGGGGAAAAAAGCTTGACTGTGTGGGTCATAGTCAACTATGGAGAGCCTTGAAGAGAACAGGAATTCCAGAACACTTCACTGTGCTCATGTGGTGGTTGTCCAAGGGCCAGGAGGCAGTTGTTCAGAGGAAGGAGGGAATCCTGCAGGGTTTAAAATCAGAAAAGGTATGCCACTGGTTGTAGCCTCCCACCATACTTATTCAATTTGCATACTGAACAATAATTTGAGAAGCTGGACAATGTGAGAACATGGCATCAGGAGTGGAGAAAGACTTATTAAAAACCTTTGATCTGTAGATGACAAAGCTTTTGTGGCTGAAAGCGAGGAGAGCTTGCAGCACTTCCTGGTAAAGTTCAAGGAGTGTAGCCTTCAGTATGAGTTACAACTCCATAGAAAGAAGGCCCAAATCCTCACAGCTGCATCAATAGGTAGCATCGTGATAAATTGAAAATGTCAAGCGTCTCATCTGCCTTGGATCCATAATTGAAACTCCTGGAAGCAACCATCAAGAGATCAAACAGCGCCTTGCCTTGGATAAGGTGGGTCCACTCAGGATCACCTCACAACAACATCCGCTACTATAGGGGAAGGGTTCAGGTAATGGCTGTTGAATGAATTTCCTTTGATCTAGATTTTCTTTTTAAATGTTTTGTTTGTTTTAAAGTGAAAGTCACTGGAAAAGTTAAGGCACCTGCACTCTTTTCTGTCCAAAGATCTTTAAACCCCACGTCTTTAAAAAGGGTTTTAAAGGAATAAAAGTGGGAAAGAATCAAGTTGCCTTCTCCTTGCACTCAGTCGAAATAAGCTCTTGCAAACACAAGAGTGACTCATAGAAGGTCTCCGTTTCCAGGGCCTTGCTGTCTCACCTTCCCACCCTTTGCCACAGTTCTTTATAAGGTTGTCGGAGGTGAATCCCTCTGAAGTGGGCTATCTATTCCTTCTTCTGAGTCTGCTCTCCATCTAGGTTTGAGACTCCAGACGCTCCACAGAAACCTGTTCTCCATGGCTAATCCTGTGGGTATCTGAAATACTAGTGCATGGCCTCCAGCAATATTTTAAAAGTCAGAAAGAAGTTTCTGTCATGGAACAAATGATAAATATTTAAATCTAGAACAGGTTGGGTCAAGAAGAAGGAAGATCAACTGACCAAGTATCATATTATACTGTGGTTCCCTGTGCCATAATCCAAGTTACAACACTCTCTCTCTGATGTCAAGCTGTTTGATTCCCTCACGTGTCATCATTGGGGATCTGCCAGAGGCTTAATCTGAGTAGATACTCTGCAGATGGATTTGGGGCTTACAAGGACCTCCATAGCCTTCTGCAAATTGGGTGCTCTCAATTTAAGCTCTGGTACTTTTCCCTTCATATTTGGATATTATTATCATCATTTTTGGATCACACAGGTTGGTGTGCTTCTTTGATGCGAAATGCATTGATGCCTCAGGAAGATAACTGCTTGTTTGAATACAAGCCATTAAGACCCCAGACACTCTTCTAGTTGATAGCCAGGCCCTGTAGGCTTTCATTACCATGTTTTCCTGTACCGCTCTTCTCTTCAGGGATCTCTTCATGATGCCAAGGACTGAGCGGGGCCATGTTGGAAGAACTAGCTGTTCTTGCACTGGGGCTAGAATTATGTGGTAGTCCGGAATCTATCTGCTTGCCCATGTGTTATGAACTACTCTGGTTTAGCTTTAGCAGTCATATGATTTTTATCATTTGATTTTTTATTGCTGTTTCCATAGACATAAATTGTGGATCCATTTAAAATGAAGTGCTTGATATCTCCTGCCTTTGCTCCATTTATCATAATCTCACCTATTATTCCAGTCGTGGGAAATTTTATTTTCTTTATGTTGAGATGTAATCCATACTGTATTCTTTGGTCTTCATCTGTAAATGTTTAAAGTTCTTTTTGTTTTCTGGAAGCAAAGTTGTGCCATCTGCATATGGCAGTTTCATCATTAGTGTTCCTTTGACTTTGAAGCCTTTTTCATATAGTTCAATGTCTGAAATTATTTGCTCAGCAAACAGATTGAGTAAATGTGGAAGCACCACAGCCTTCCTGATTTGAATCACATAACAGCCACCTTTTCTATCAGAAAGATTGCCTCTTGGTCTATGTATAGGTTCCATGGTTAAATAGTCTGTAATTTCCATACTTTCCATTATATCCACAATTCACTATGAGTCACACAGTGAAATGCTTTTGCAAAGTTAATATAAAGTAAGTAAATATATTTTTGACATCTCTTCTTTCTGCAAAGATCAGCAATAATATCGTTTGTTCAATGCACTCTTCTGAATCCAACTTGAATTTCTAGCCATTATGTGTTAATGTACCATTTCAATTGTTTAAAAATTACCTCCAGCAAAATTTTACTTGCATGTGATATTAGTGATACTGTTTGATAAATTCCATATTTTACTGGGTCATCTTTCTTTGAATTGGACACAAATGATGTCTTCCAGGCAGTTGGCCTAGTAGCAGTCCCCCAAGGGTTGTAGCATAGATGAGAGGTCGGCAAACTGCGGCTCGAGAACATGTGTGAACGTGTGGCTCTGAAGCAACATTGAAAGCATTGAAGGTTATTATTTCAGATCACGGTGATTTCATTTGCTTGGAAAAACTTTTTTTTTTAGGGATTAAAAAGATATACTTTATTGGAGGTAGGGTCGGGCTTTTGGGAAGAGAAGAGACGAGAGAGAGAGAGAGAGAGAGAGAGAGAGAGAAGCACCTTGAACTCCTGGGTGGTCCCAAGGCCCAAGAGTTAGGCCAGGGAAGCCACCTGGAAAAACATATTTAAGGCTCTTGAGTGATTTTAAAGTTGTTAGGAGATTGGCTCTTTGGTCTCAAGAGTTTGCCGACCGACCCTTGGCATAGATATTGAACGCTTTCCGTACGGCCTTAGTTTGCTGAGGCATATCCATTGGCATTCTATCAATTCCTAAATCTGATTTTTGTCAAAGTCTCCTGTACAACTTGAGCTTCTTCCTTTAATATTATTTTCCCTTAGTCATAGGCTGCTACCTCCTAAAATGGTTGAATATATTGACCAATTTTTTTATAGCATGACTGTATATTCCTTCCTTCTTCTTTTGATGTTTCCTGCATGGTTCAATATTTTGCCTATGTTGTTGTTGTGGCTGTCAGGTGTCATTGAGTCCCTTTCAACCCTTAGCGACCCTCTGCACAGCAGACTGAAACACTGCCCAGGACTGCACCATCCTTACAATTGGCCCTGTGCTTGAGCCTATTGAGCCTGTGACAGCCACAGTGTCAAACTGGCTCCCTGAAGGCCTTCCTGTTTTTCACTGCTCCTCTGCTTTGCCAATCATGATGCCCTTCTCCAGGGACTGGTCTCTCCTGACAACATGACCAAAGTATGTAAGATGAAGTCTTGCCATCCTTGCTTCTAAGAGGACTCTGACTGTACTTCTTCCAATACAGACCAGTTTATCTTTTTAGAAGTCCATGGTACTCTCATCACTTCTCCAGCACAATGCGAGTGTATGGATTCTTCTTCAGTCTTCCTGATCCAATGTCCAACTTTCAATATTCTTTTACTCAGAGAATAATTTAATATTGAAGCTCAAGACTTGAGTTTTTTTTCTTCAGCTCTTTCAGGTTGAAAAATGCCAAGTGTAAAAGAAAGGAAAATTAAACATGGATGTCAGGGGAGACTTTAAAACTTGCTATTAAACATAGAATACCTAAATGAAATGGAAGAGATGATAAAGTAAAACAACTGAACAAAATATTTCAAAAGGCAGTATAAGAAAATAAATATGGGCTGAACCCCAGTGGCATAAGTGGTTGAGTGTGTGAGTGCGGCCTGTGGGCTTGGCAGTTCAAATCCAGCAGCGGCTTTCAGGAGCAGCACTGGGTAGCTCCCAGGACTACCAGAGGGCAGTGATACCAAAGAGAAAAAGAAAGAAAAGAAGGCATTATAATGAAATTGTAAAGATCTTGAGTTAGAAAACCAAAAAGAAAGAATATGCTAAACATTTCTCAAGCTGAAAGAATTAAAGGGAAAATTCAAATCAGTACAGAGTAGTTCACTAACTCATTAATTGAGTAAGTTGATAAATAGGTCAATGGCTTATCTTCTAAGATTCAGAAAGTCATTTCCCCTTTCTAAAAAGTGCTCCAAATTCAGTCTTAAAGACATGAAGTTAAACAGCGGTTATCTAGCAGGGAAGCTAATAAACCCACATGGAAGAAGCACACCACTCTATTGCAATCATGAGGTGTCGACGAGTATCCAAAAAATCCAAACAAATAATTATATAGATGTGAAAAAGAGGGGTTGGAGTGGAGACCCAAAGCACATCTGTAGACAAATGGATATTTCTGCATGGAAGGACTGCAAGGGATGATACAACCAGGGTACAGTGTAACACCAACCAAACACACATCATTCCTCTAGCTCCTGAATGCTTCTCTTCCTGCCCTCCTACTACCATGATCCAGTTCTACCTTACAAATTCATCTATACCAGAGACACACTGGCACAGATAAGAACTCTCAACACATGGAATTCAGGACAAATAAATCTCTCAAGAACAGTAGTGGGAGTAGCAATATCATGAGGGGAAGTGTATGGCCAGAGCAGGAAGGGGAGAAAGAGGGAAGCCATCACAAGATTATATATAGCCCCCACCCCAAAGGAGATGAATAACGGAAATGTGGGTGAAAGGAGACAACAGACTGTGTAAGGTACAAAATAACAATAATTTATAATTGACCAAGGTTTCAAGAGGGTGGGATGGTGGGGAAGGGAGGGGGGAAGAAGAGAAGCTGATACCAAGGGCTCAAGTATAAAGAAAATATTTTGAAAATGTTGATGGCAACATATGTACAAGTGTCTTTAATACAATTGAATGATGAATTGTTATGATATTTGAAAGTATATGGTCCTCTCTGTGTATTGACTGCTCTGAGCAGGAATATTGTCCTCGGGGCTTGTTGGATCAAGATGCGCTCCACTCTCTTCCTCCCCCTTCATTTTAAAGCATTATGTATATAATATTTCTAACCTTTATGATGACCTTATTAAATAAATGATGAACAAAAGGAAAGAATGCTATTCCTAAGATTTCCAATGGCTGATCCAAAAAGATGTTAGATTGTTATTACATTAATGTTTGTCTTGTGTTTGACAGCAGACTTTAACATCAGGCATATCTCAAAGGGACCTCGTAGATAAGAAGTGCTTAACAGAAAAATACACACATCTCTCCTGTGACAAAGTTTTCTGCCAGCCATGGATGAAATGCATCGATGGGATCTGTATGTGTAAGCTCCCTTATCAGTGCCCAAAGAATGGGACCACCGTGTGTTCAACGAATGGGAGGAGCTACTCAACTTACTGTCAACTAAAGAGCTTTGAATGTCTCCGTCCACAGGCAAAGTTTTCAAATATTGGACCTTGCCTAGCTGAAGGTAGGAAAAGCCTAGTTTTCAAGACCAACTTCTTCTCTGATTTAAGAGGACAATTGTCAGCCAGGGTTTCTTTTAGAAAATCCATTTCCCACGAAATATGCTGAAGATGATTCAGAGATCTTCTCTTGACCTTTTATAGTCATTTAGAAACGAGCAAAGAAAATCAGCCACAAGGATCCGGCTCTAGAACATGGTATCCTGACACCAGGGTGAGCATCGTGTTGCCCTCTGAGGCTCAGACCTCTGCTTTTGTTTCTTCTACATGATGAGAGGGATTATTCCCAGGGAGAGGGAGAGTCCATGCAAGACCCCAAGGAAAAGTCCTAATGTAAGACTGGTTCTGATAGGCAATCTTGTCAGGCTCCTAAAAGGCCACTCATTTCTCTCTGATTATGTCCTTCCTCTCCACTCCTCACACCACTGGGTTTATGTCTTCAAATTGACATTGGGCTACTGCTGACTTACACCTACTACAACTTAGCAAATTTGGTTTCTAAAGCCAGAGAATTGGCTACAGTTTATTCAGGTACCTAACATATGAACAGGCTGAAATTCTCATATATGGATTGAAAGAGTGTTTGAGATGAGTATCTCATTGCCAGTCAGATATTATTTTGTTTCTCCAAGCTCCAGCTAAGTCAATGGCAATCTCTAAGACATCTCTGGGTTCCAGTGTCCCCATTTATAAAACTGAATAATAGTAGCTCCTCATCTTTAAGGCACTTGTGAAGATGAAATAAACTCATACAAATTCTTAGCACACTAAAAGTGCTCTTCAAAATTTAGCCCACTGTCCTCTGCCATCAACTCATCACAGGCAAGTAATGAATTTACTAATGAATGTTTACAACATTTCTTTCTCAAGCACCATGTCCTGACACCTCTCTCTGATAGACAGAGGTTACCTGCTGGAGTCCCTCCCTGTGACCCATTGGATGGGAGGCAGGCAGCAGGGGCGGGTCTTGGGTCAGTGTCCCCCTTCTCCTCAACTGACTGCCTTCAATAGACGAACAGCGTAAACACTTCTCTTGTCTTCATTAGTGTTTTTTGGCTCAGTTTAAAGATCGTGCACTCTGGAGTAAGTTTCAAACAGTCAAACCAATTGCTGCAGAGTCAACTTCAATTCATGGAGATCCACATGTGTCAAGCAGAACTGTTCTCCAGAGGGTTTTCGAGGACTGGTTTCTCAGAAGTAGATCACCAGGCCTTTCTCCTGAGGAACTTCTGGATAAACATGAACCCCCCACCTTTCGGCCAGTAGCCAAATGTATTAGCTGTTTGCCCCATACAGGGCCCTGTAAGGAACCCTAATAGCACAATGGATAACATTGTGGTTAAACATTCTAGCTGCTCTCTCTGGAGAATGATGGGACTTCATACCTCATAAAGCGTTTCAGCCTCAGAGACCCCACATGGGCAGTTCTACTCTGGCCTCTAGGGGCGCTGGGGACCCGAAGAAACTCAATGACAGTGAGATGTTGGGGATTTTGTTTTTGTTTTGAGGGACGTGTAAGATTAGTAGAACTGCTATTAGCTGCTGTTGAATTGGCTCCCAATTCATGGTGACCCCAGGCACAAAGAAATAGCGGGAACTGTTACCTGGTCCTTCTCCATTCCCATGATCACTTGGGGATCAGACCTTTGGGAGCCACAGAATTAGCAAGTCTTGTCTCTAGCCCAGCTGAGTCTAGAAGTTTGGTCAAAGCCAGCGCGCCATCATGCAAGTCACCACTCTTGAGAGCAGTATTGGCTCCGAAGGAAACCAGGGACTGCCTCATGCAAGGTGGCCATTCAATCACTGACCCACCAATGCCTCCACAAGAAGAAATAGAAACGGGAACTGAACAAACTCATTGCTCTCTAGTCAATTCCAGCTCACAGGGACATCATGATGTTGACAGGAGATAAGGCCCCTCCCCTAGAGGCACCAGAGAAAGAAAGCCTTCCCTTACAGCGGGGCCCTGCGTTCAGTCTGCTCCTCTTCTCATTAAAGAAAGAGTGTTCGTTTCTGTTTGTGAAAGTCATCTGCTACAACAGCACCAGGTAAACAAAGACAGTGGTGGCCCAGCGTGGACAGAGAGTAAGCATTCCTCAAGGATGAGTTAGTATTACTGGTTAAAATCTTCGTGGTATTCTTTTGATATGAAGTATTTTATGACTTTTTTTTTTTTTTTTTAGGATTGTGCTCAAGCAGGAAGGCAAGAAGAATGCCTAAATGTGATTCTCTTTCTTCTGGTTGCTTTATTTTAGGAAAATTCAGTGTTTCCTTGAAGTATGGAAACACGGATTCAGAGGGAATGGTTGAAGTAAAACTCGTGAACCAAGATGAGAAAGGGTTCATCTGCCAAGATGGCTGGAGCATCACCCAGGCCAATGTGGCTTGCCGGGACCTCGGATTTCAACTGTGAGTGCTTCTATCAGGGGCTTTTTACGGTTGATTTTCCTCAAAGTTACTGGCCTAACTACTCAATTTCTGGTTACCTAATTGCCCCTCTTTTAAAATTTATAATAATAACACTTTCAACTTTGTTAATTACATTTTTTTCAAAATAACTGATATAATTTACATTTCCAATGTAAGTATATATAAAAGTTCTTATTTTTCCATACCTCATCGCTACTTTTTTTTTAATCATTTGATTGGGAGCTTGTATATGTATCCACATATCCATCCAGTGTATGTCAAGCACATTTGTACATTTGTTACCCTCATCATTCTCAAAAACATTTGCTTTCTAACTTGAACCCTTGGTATCAGCTCCTCATTTTTCCCTTCCCTCCCCACTCCCCACTCCCTCACGTACCCTCTCCCTCATTATTTTGTCATATCCTACACTGTCCGCTGTCTCCCTTCACCCACTTTCCTGTTGCCATCCCCTAGAGAAGAGGCTATGGGTAGATCCTTATGATCGGTTTCCTCTTTCTCCCCCACCCTCCCGGTATCACCACTCTCATTATTGGTCCTGAAGGACTCATCTGTCCTGGATCCTTTGTGTTTCCAAAAAATATTCTGGCTATAATAACTATCTATAGGGATCCTTTAATAACAAATAATGAATTTCTCCTGAAACACTCACCACACAAAAATCTTACAGGCAGTCCTTGTGGAGCCATCCCTGTGTACAAGTGTACATCCTCTGGTCTAGCCGGATTTGTAAAGGAGAATTGGGATCATGATAGTGGGGGAAAGGAAGCATTGAGGAACTAGAGGAAAGTTATATGTTCATCATTGCTGCATTGCACAATGAGTGGCTCATCTCCTCCCCGAGATCCTTCTGTAAGGGGATGTCCAGTGGCCTAGCAATGGGCTTTGAGTCCCCAACCTAATCCCCTTCTAAGCAGCCCTGATGGTGCAGGGGTTAAAGACTTGACTGTTAACCAAAAAGTCAGTAGCATTCAAAGTCTGCTTCCATAAAGCTTCCCAGCCAGGTGAACGCCATGGCGCAGCTCTCTGTCAGAATCGACTCCAAAGCAATCTTCTGTGCCTCTGCTTCCTCAGATGTTAACCAAGAGCTTTAGCTACTTCCGTTAGCGTGTTCAGGCTTGTGTTCCATTTAGAATACTGTGCAGTCCAGCGCATCCTTGAGTTTGTCAAAGAACAGTCCAGACTCACACCCTTTCGGGGTGTTGCAAATGCATTCTTCACCATCAATCTCTTCTCATGCCCTCTCTACCTTGTGTCCACTTTTCATGCCTCACACTGCTTCTTTATGTCTACTTTATTAGTCATGGTGTTTTTGTATTTGTTAAACTGTCTCTTTTTCTAATTATTGATTTTTGTTGTAATCTGTAACTCTCTTCTGCTTCTTTGGGTCATTGTATTCTTATCCCCTTAAGCCCTGGAGTCAGATGTTTAGTTTATCAGTTTTCAGATGTTCTGATTTCTGAAGAGAATCATGCAAAGTATAAGTTTCCTTCCAGGTAGGGCACCATTTGCATGGCACAGATATTAGTGGGGTTTTGTTGTTGTTCAGCTCAAGACATTTTGTTTTTGACTCATGTATAACTTAGAAGTCTCTGTTTCACTTTCTGAATAAATGTATTTGCTTCCCTGGCACTGTCTCCCCGCTTCTGATAGTTTGGCATGTGTATTTAGTTGCTGATATTTACTTTGTAGCTATATATGTCTTCTTTTTATTTTTCTCCTTTAATAACTACCTAACTCTAAAAAAGTTATTGCTAGAGGGTTACAAATAATTATCATTCCACTATCATAGCTAAAACACCAGCAATCTTGACAAAACCAGCAACAATAAAAACATCAGCATCAGCCAAAACAAGAGAAGGTGACTATAGCAATGAAATTCCGTGTTTCCAAACATCCTTGTAATTGGGCAAGAATAATAGTTCTGACGTGAGCACAAGTTCAAAAAGTCCACTGGCACAATGATACATGTAAGGTGGGCTTGCAAAAAATTCTTTTTTTAATCTACAAAAATACTCTGCTTGTAATAACTAACTATAGGGATCCTTTAATAACAAATAATAAATTTCTCCCGAAACACTCACACACAAAAATTTTACAGGCAGTTCTTGTAGAGTCATCCCTGTGATGTGTTCCAAGGGCAGGTGCTCCCCCATAGCAAGGCCATTGGTGAAAGGACTTAACAGTCTGTGCTCCAGTTTTCATGCTCATTATGATAGGCAGGATAGAAATGTGTGACCCTTACAAGTTGGAAAAACTAGATCCTTTTGACCAATAAAGCAAGTTTTAAAACATCTTTCCAAATAACAATAAAGGGTCTGAATTACTAAGTACTTTAACTCAGAAAATTATTTAGAAATTGAGAAGTAAATATCTTTCTTTCTAGAGAGGAAGAAAAATTTGGTGTTTGGGGTTTTCTCCCTGGGAAGAAAAAACAAGGACCTAAACAATCTGAAAGGCTCATTCACAAATAATTGAATTCATTCAGAGAAAAATCTTAAAGGCAAGAAACTTTCTGAAAAATAAAAATCACAGGGCTGAGCCCCAGTGGCATAGTGGTTGTGCGCAGGACTGCGGCCCACTGGGTTGGAGGTTCAATTCCAGCTCCAAGGAGCAAAGGCTGGGCCTCCTACTCCCACCACCTGAGGGCAATGATGCCTAAAATAAGTAAATAAATAAAAATAAAAATCACTGCCATCAGTGATTCTGACTCAGAGCAACCCTGCAGGACAGGGAAGAACTACGCCTGTGGGTTTCTAAGCCAAATCTGTGACTCTTTGCAGAAATAGACAGCCTCACCTTTCTTCCTTTTCTAACTTCTAGTATATAAGCTTTTCTTTTGAACTCCTCATCCTTTTCCTCCTCTACTAGGTTTAGTAGTTATGCATTCTATTTTGATTTCTTTGGTAGTAATCTTTCAATGTGTACCATGAATACGTGACTTTGTAGAAGTCCTCACCTTCTCATGAAACAAGGACCATCACCCCCCTATCTAATCTTAAATGTTTTTTCCCAGTATTTGTGTCAACCTCATTTTTAGTTCCCCACGCTTAATCACTATTATAGGATAACGATCAAAACCAAGCTCGCTGACACTGAATCAAGGCCTATGCCATAGCCTCCCTGTAGGACAGGACAGAACTGCCCCTGTGGATTTCCAAGACTGTAGCTCTTTATGGAGCTAGAAACCCTCATCTTTTCTCCTTGGAGCCACTGGTGATTTCAGACTGTTGACATTATCTTCTTTCTACCTTCACCCACTTTTCTGTTGTTCATCCCCCTGTGAGGGAGTTATATGCTGATCCTTATGATGAACTCCCCCTTTCTCCCCCAACTCCCCCTATCCTCCTAGTATCTCTACTCTCATTGTTGGCACTGTGGGGTTTAATCTGTCCTGGATTCCCTGTTGTGTTGTGGGCTTTTATCTGTCACAGTGTGTATGTTCTGGTCTAATCCGATTTGGAAGGTAGGATTGAGGTCATGATAGTGGGGGGAAGGAAGCATTAAAGTACAGAAGGAAGGTTGCATGTTTCATCAGTGCCATACTGCACCCTGACTGACTCATCTCTTCCTTGTGACCTTTCTGTGAAGGGATGTCCAATTGACTACAAATGGGCTTGGGGTCTTCACTCTATGCCACCACCAATTCCCATTCCTATGGGGTATGATTTTGTTCTGGGTCTTAGCATCTCACTCTTTTAATCTGGATCTAATGTTCCTTTTCTTAAACTCTGTCCACTAGTAGCTCATTAATGAAAGTCTCTTATTATTAGACTGCACCCCAACACATTGCTGATATCCAGTAATTTTTATACTACAACCAACGGTTCGACCTAATGGTAACGTCTCTTAGTCTTTGCTCTCTCAAAAGTCTGCTAATATGTAACAGGCCTGAATGGACTGATTACTCTGGTTTTAGCCACTGGGAACCATTCTTCCTCCCTTGAGACATCATTGGGAATGTTTATTCTATTTTAGGTAATATATTTTAGAAATTCTTTTTCTAGGGTTGAGAGGTTCTCATGATGTTTTTGACAATCTCAAGTCTGCTCTGTCTTTGTTGCGGATATAAATACTTTTAAAAGACCCCCTCTATTTTCTTCAGTGTTTCTTTTCATCTTGAGTTGTATTTGAGATCGAGTGCTACTGCTGTTTTATTTTTGTCTCCATTCACCTGGTGCATCTTTGCCTTATGTTTTATTTTCAGCCCGTCTTCTCCACTTAT
This sequence comes from Nesogale talazaci, assembly GCA_004026705.1. Taxonomy (NCBI): domain Eukaryota; kingdom Metazoa; phylum Chordata; class Mammalia; order Afrosoricida; family Tenrecidae; genus Nesogale; species Nesogale talazaci. Next base: position 25,122 of record PVJH01022937.1, read on the forward strand.
TCGTAAGTGGGAGAAAGAGACCATTGAATCGACAGGTTAGGAAGATTCTCTCTGCCATCAGGCCAATGCTGACTCCTACCAATCCACCACGGAGTCCAAGATGGTCCCTGAGTATGGGAATAGCAAGCCCAGTCTGTGTCCCTCAGAGCTGCTGGTGGCTTCCAACTGGCAGCCATGCAGATCACAGCTCAATTCGTAACCACTTCACCACCAGGGCTCCTTTTGAAAGACTCGCTCCCAATAGTGCATCTTCCTTAGGGCACTGGGTCATTGAGATGGGCTCTTTTCTAGACCAATGGAGAAGTCCAAGGCCAAAATATCATCTTATTACTTATTTGGAGAATATTGTTGCTCTTGTTGGGTGCCATTGAGTCGGTGAACTTAATCACAACAGAACAAAACGCCGTCTAGCCCTGTGCATCCTCCTTATTTTTATTCCTATGCTGGAGCCCAGGGTTGCAGGCACGGTGTCGCTCCAGCTCCCTGAGGGATGTCTTCCTTTGCATCCCATTTCACCAAGTGTCATGTCCTTCTCCAGGGACTCATCTCTGCTGACAACATGCCCAAAGTACGTCAGATGAAGTTGTCATCCCTGCCTCTAGGGAGCACTCTGGTTATACTTCTTTCTTTTGGTTTGTTTTTTTTTCTTACATCACTGCCCTCTGGTGGGAGTAAGAGGCCCAGCCTTGCTCCTGGAGAGCTGCTGCTGGATTTGAACCACCAGCCCAGTGGGCCGCAGTCCCGCACTCAACCACTGCACCACTGGGGCTCAGCCCCATAGTCCTTTCGAGAGACCTTTGCTTTCCCTTCAGCCGTCATGGCATTTTCATCACTTGTCCAGCACCAGAATTCAATCACATCCGTTCTTGCTCTCCCTTATGCCATGACCACTGTTCAATGAGGCAATGGAAAGTCCCATGGCTGGGGTCAGGCTCTCCTTGGTCCTCAAAGTAACGTCCTTTCTTTTCAATACTCTAGAGGGGCCTTGTGCAGCAGATTTACCTAATGCAACTTCTCTTTTGACCTCTCAACTCCTGCTTTCACGAGCGTGGAGAATGTATCTCTGTCTAAAAGCCACATGATCATGCGAACATTAAACCACTGTCACCGTTCAGATCCTAAGCAGTTTCACAGTAAGGATGAAGAGAGAGACTTCCACAGAGAGGTGGTGAGAGGATGCAAGAAATGAGCTAACACACAAGAATGAGGATGAAGTGATGATCCTCAAAAGAACAAAAGAAGGGTACCCCCCCCCCCCTCCACACACACACAAAGTCAATCCCAGGTCATCTTCATGAAAGCCAGTGAGGTGACTTTCCCCTTTTGTGGAAAAGTTAAGGCTCAGAGAATATAAGTGTCTTGGACGATTTGTAGCGTATATATAGAAAATGAGGGGCAATTACTCTCATCTAATGCAAAGTATGACGTATTCCGTCCTCATGTTTCCTTTACTCTCTTTGCCAGAGGTGCTCTCGAGATTCACAGAAGCTTCAGAGATATAAATACCACTGACTGCCTGCATGTGCATTGTCGAGGATTAGAGACCAGTTTGGCTGAGTGTACTTTCACTAAGGGCAGAACTACCAACAGCCAGAGTTTCGCTGGTGTGGTTTGTTACACAGAGAGCGCCGCAGGTGGGTGGAGCATTTGCCTGGTGTTTCCTTTTTCTTCAAAGTTGTAGATTTCACATTAGGCCAATAATAATAATAATAATAATAAATGATTGATCATTGCCAGTCACAGAAACCATGCTTGGGCCTCAATCCTATGTTTTGAGACTAAATTGGTGCTTTCCCTGTATTTGTGCCTTTTTCCATCAACCATTACCTATTTCCAGATTTCTAAGTGAGAAGCAATGCTATCTGACTCCCCTTGACTTTCTAGAACACCTAAATTGGTGTCAAGTCAATTGAGCATCAGAAGAAACCTCCACATCTCCTCGGAGTGGTCCAGATTAGACACATCCCTTTAAAATACTTATATAACCATATCAAGGCCTCATTTGTCTCTCCCTTCGGGCATCTGTGCTAGGCCAGGATGTCTAGAGAAGCAGATATCGGTATCTTAGACTCATATATGTATAAGAAAGAACTTCGTATTAAGAAGCAACTCTAGCTCCAGAAGGCACTCCATCCCAGTCCAACTCAAGACCATAGATCCCATGCTAGCCGGGCCCTCTTCAGACTCTCAGAGCTACAGCCTGATGACCCAGAAAGGTGAAGCAAGAAGCAGGGGGATTGCAGACAGTTGGTGTGGAGTCTTCTGGATCCAAGGTCAGTAGAAGCATGGCAAGGCAATGACAGCTCTCAAGTTCTGGTGAATCGCATGGGCCCATATCTGGAGGTAGACACAGAGTTCCGGTGGAGTCCCATTGAGAAAGAAAGTGAAGTGGCAAAGAGAGGCAGTTGCCAAAGTCCTCTATTCTCATACAATAAGTCACACCTCCAAAGTGGTGTCATCGAGCTACCACTTGATCAACAGGTTTGACTCCACCCAATAGCCAGGAGTGTCTAGTTGACATAAAATCATCCAATTACTATAGCACCAGAGTATTTTAGCTATGTATGTAATGACAAATGTTAAAGACTATCATTCCTTTTTCAATGCTGAAAAACAGCATCTTTAAAACATAAATAGTAAAAAGACAGCCCACTCGATGGTCTATATATCCCCATAAGTTTAATAGTCATTATACATATATATATAGATATAAATATGTAACGAGCTCTGACAATTCAACAATAAGAAAATAAACAATTTAAAAATGAACACAGGGCTTAACTAAATATTTTTCCAAAGATATGCAAAAGGTCAGTGAGGCAGTCATCTAATCTAGTGTCAATTTGAGGATTAAGAGTGTAGGGGTGGAGTCTAGTCTGTCAATCTGGAAATAGGCAATGAAACCTCTGTGTGGGCATAGCCTTCTCCTGAGAATTCTGGGAAATGTAGAATTTCTTCTTGGAGGCAGGAGACACTATCTCTCTGCTCACTCCCTGGGAGACAATTCAGCTAATTAGACATATGACTGATAGACCCTGAACCTTGGAAACTGGAGGAACCACAGGGAGACCCTTGTCAGCCCTAAGATGCTACTTCTGCCACACAAGGCTCTGCAGCCCCTGGCCTATGATTGTCCTGTTGTCATTGCATGTGCATCATGAGTCTAAAGAGGACTTTATAGATTGGTATCAGACATATGGGCTAATATTGAACTTATGACCTTGGACTAGACTGGGATGGGGTGTTTTCTCAATGTTTAATTGCTCTTGTATCTAAACCTCTTTCTTATACACACATATGCGTGCTTATGGATTTGCTTCTCCAATCTACCTGGACTAACAGCATTCACCCAAAAAAGATGTCTAATGTAATTAATCATTACCCAAACCAAACTCATTGCCACTGAATTAATTTTGACTCATAAAGACCCTTAAGGGCAAGGTAGACCTTCCCCTGTGAGTTTCTGGGACTGTAGGAGTAGAAAGTTTCATTTTTCTCTTATATTAATCCTTTGGGAGATGCAAATTGAAACCACAATGGAATACTAATTTATCTCCATTGAAAAGCAATAACAACCCACTGTCACTGAGCCCATCCTGACTGGCATCAACCCTCTAGTATACTCTTACTGGTGGGAAAAGTGGAAAATAGCAAGTGTGGAGGAAGATATAGAGAAATTGAGCCTTCATCCTTTGCTGGGAGAAACATAAATAGATTCAGCGACTGTGGGAAACAATGACAACCCATCAAAAAGTTAAATGTAGAATGACCACATGACCAGCAAAGTCCTCAAAAGAATTTAAAGCAGGAACTCAAACAGATATTTGTATCCCAGTGTTTACTGCAGCACTATTCACAATTAGCAAGAGGGCGAAACAAGCATAGGTTTTGAATTGAAAAATAGATCAATGGTGATATATAGAGATAGACATCTATGTTTGTGTCCATTCTTAAGAAAGGTGACACAACAGAACACAGAAATTATCAAGCAGTATCTTTCACATCACATGCAAGTAAAATTTTGCTGAAGATAATTTTAAAAGGTTTTAAGAGGACCTGGAACAAGGAATGTAATTGCTCATGTAAGATGGGAGCAAAGCAGAGAATTTTACCTGCTTTTTTTTTTTGACTATACAAAAATATTTGACTGTGTGCATCCAAATAAACAAACAGTGGACAACATTGCAAAGAATGAGAATTCCAGAACATTTCATTGTGCTCAAGAGACAGCAGTTTGAATAGAACTAGGGGGATAGTGTGTGCCAGCACTGTACCCTTTCAGTATCTTCATTCAATCATTCTGAGTCAATGACCTGAGAAACTAGACTACATGAAGCGTCAGGACCAGAAGAAGGTGCCTGAGCAGCCTGCTTTGTGCGGGTGACATAATCTTGCTTGCTGAAATTGCAGGAACTTGAAACACTCCGTGATGAAGACAAAAGACTGCTGCCTTGATTATGGATAACATCACAATATAAAACATCTAAGAATAAAAATCTTAACAACTGGAACAATAAACAACAGCATTCTAAATAGAGAAAAGATGAAAATAGTTAAAAGTTTAATTGGACTGTATTGGATCCACAATATGGAGACAGTGGTCAAAAAATCATATAACACAATGAATGGATTGGGAAAATCTGCTGCACAAGATCTATTAGAAGTGCTGAGGAGCGAAGAGGCCACTTAGAAGACTGAGGCAGACCTGGCTCGAGCTCTTGTATTTCCAGTCACCTCATTCGCACAGCGAAAGCTAGACAGTGAACAAGGAAGACTGTGGAAGAACTGGTGCATTTGAATTATGGTGTTGGTTAACAATATTGAAAATATTCATGGACAGCCAGAAGAACAAACAAATCAGTCTTGGAGGCAGTACAACCAGCATGCTCCTTAGAAGCAAAGACGGTGAGACTTGGCCTCACATACTTGGACGTGGTATCAGGATGGCACAGAACCTGTAGAAGGACGGTTGGTAAAGTAGAGGGTCAGTGAAAAAGAGGAAAGACCTCAGTGAGATGGATTGACACAGTGGCACAATGGCTGAAACAACGGACTTCAACATAAGAACAACTGGGATAGCCCGGGGCCACGCAGCCCTTATTTCTGGTTGCCATAGGGTTGCAATGAGTTTGAACTGACTCGATGGCACTTAACAGTGGCATTGAACCATAGTCTTAAGTTCTGATACATGCTTCAATATAGGTGAAATTACGCTGTGAGAAATAAGTCAAATGTAAAAGGAGGAATACTGTCAGACCTCACTTACTATATGAAATAGATTAGCATGATATATGAAGACAAAAGCTCATTGTGGTTACTGGGAATTGGGGAGTTACTATTTAGGGATCCTGGGTTTCTGTTTTGTTGCTGTAAGGTGCTATCCATACCAACTCACCTTGACCTATGTACAACACAATGAAACAATGCCCAGGACTGCCCCATCCGCACAATCGGTCTTCTGTTTGAGCTCTTCCTGATAGTCACTGAGGTCAACCCACCTCATTGAGAGTCTTCCTCTTTTTCATTGACCTTCAAGTTTACCAAGATTGATGTCCTTTCCCAGAGACTTGTCTCTCCTGACACTATGCCAAAAGTACTTTTGATAAAGCTTTGTCATCCTCAATTCTGGGAGCATTCTGGCTGTACTTCCTCCAAGACAAGATATGTTTATTCTTTTGGCAGTCCCTGGCACTTTCAATATTCTTTGCCAGTATCATAATTTTAAAAAAAATCATTTTATTGAGGGTTCTTACAGCTCTTGCAACAATCAATGTATCCATTGTATCAAGCACATATGTACATATGTTGCCATCATTGTTTCTAGACATTTATTTTCTTTCCCCAACACCCTAATTTTAATGCATCCATTCTTCTTAGATCTTCCTTATTTTGTGTTCAACTTTCACATGCATAAGAAGAGATTTAAAATACCATGGCTTGGGTCAGGGGCACCTTAGTCCTCAAAGTGGCATTTTTGCGCTTCCATACTTTTAAGAGCTCTTGTGCAGCTGATTTACCCAAAGCAATGTGCCATTTGATTTCTTGACTTCCATTTGTCAACATTGATAAACAATGTACCAAACGAGATCACATGCTTGACAACGTCAGTCTTTTCTCCATTTATTATGTATGAGGATACCTACTGGTCCAGTTGTGAGGCTTTGGGTACTCTTTACACTGAGTGGTAATCCATAGGGAAGGCTGCAATCTTTGGTCTTCACCCGCAAGTGCTTCAAGTCCATCAGGGCTCTTGTGTTTAGGGGAGTGGGGAAGATTTGAAAATGTGATGGCTGCACCATATGCTGAACATCACTGAATTCTACATTTAAAAGTGGTAAAAATTGTAAATGTTTCTTTACACATGTTTCCACAATGGGGTACTGGTGTTATAGTACATGAAAGAAGAGGTGCTCCCAATTCAGGTACCCACCATCTCATCAAGTGCAGAGTTCCTCAATAAATTCTGGTTTTCAGGCATAACGAAAAGGCCTCCGTAAGTGAGCTTGGCCTTTTATTTTCCTTATTAATCAGATAGACTTTGCTGACAGACCTAAGCAAGCACATTGCGGTTGAGGGGATTCTACACCATTTTTGTTTGAGGCCTGACTCTATCTTAATGGCCCCATTCTTCCAAAAGTGCGTCGAGTTACAACGTTGTAAATCAGTTTTGCAAAGATCCCTTCTGCCTTACAGATTCTGCCCCCGAGGACTCCTTTCACTGTGTGAACGGGAAGCACATTTCTCAGAGGAAGGCCTGCGATGGCCTCAACGACTGTGGGGACCAGAGTGACGAGCTGTGCTGTAAAGGTAGACATCAATGCGGCTCTTCAATCCCCGCGGGAAGTATAAGAAACAGTCCCGCCGTGTTGTAAGATTCCATCTCAGGATGCTGTAAGGAAAGACAACAACTGCTGTTTTCTGTTTTCACAGCATGCCAAGGGGGCAGTTTCTTCTGTAAGTCAGGTGTTTGTATTCCAAAGGAGTATAGATGTAATGGGGAGATGGACTGCCTCACAGGAGAGGACGAAAGTGACTGTGAAGGTAACCCACAGCATTTTGTTTACTTTTGTTCATTCTTGGATCCAGGAACTCTGACATGTCTTAGGTGCATTGCAATTCTAAGCGACCATAGGAGGATGAGGGACAGTACAGCCGAACGGAAGTTGGAGGCAACCCGAAAGGTCCAGCTTTTCATATTTAGTAAACATTTATTTATTTTGGAGCGAATTTTTAAAATGTTCCCAGAGCCATAGAAATAGATTTGTATTCTCCTCTTAAAGTTTAAACCATGGGCCACAAGTTTGAAACTCTTCTTTCTCTCTCTCCCAGCTTGCCTATGCTTTAGATTTGTTTATTGGAACATTTGCAAGCAAATTTCAGACATCATGTCACTATACCTAGAAGTGCATACATCCTGAATGATAAAAAAACAACAACATCATTATATATAAAAAAAACAGAAAAAAAATGTCATGGGGTCAATGTGGATTCATTGTGTCCCTATCGTACAGAGTAGAAATGTCCCTATAAGTTTCTGAGACCAGAAGTCTATGTGAGTAGAGAAGCCAGGAACTTTCTCTCTCAGGGTGGCTGGTGTTCCCAAACTGCTGAATTTGACGTGGGTTGCCCAATCTATACCCACCAAGTCATCAGACCTCCTAAAATCATCCTGTCATTTAACCCCAAACCTCAGTGCCACCAAGTTGATTTTGACTCCGACTGACCCAGTAGAACAGAGCAGACACTCCAAGGCTGTAAATCTTCACAGAACCAAACCACCATGTCTTTCTCCTTTGGAGTGGCTGGCAGCCTTGCACCCCAAATCTTTCAGACAGCTGCAGAGTCCTTTGACCATCAGGGTCCTTCCTGTCCAGTCACCAGTGCTCTCACTCAGACACCTGAAACAGCTCATCTTCGTCCAGTTCAGCCTCTAGGATCGAGAGGAGTTTGGTTAGTTTATAGAAAACTTTTGGGACAGAGGAATGTATTAACATTTCAAGCAACAAATGAATGAAACCCAGAATAAGGACTATCCGAGAGGCAAGTGATTCGGTTTACATTCTAGGAAGAAAGACATAGGAAAAAATGACTTGTGTAAATTTTATTTAAATAAAAATTCTTTGTTATAGTGAACTCTTTTCCTCCCCCACCCCTGCTTTGTTTTTAGGGACTGGACATTTTGAAACTCGAGGTAAATCTATTTTTATAATAAAAATGTTATGTCACAGTATTGAAAACAAGATTGAAGCACTTTAGCTTATTTTGTAATATATGTACAGAATTGTGCATTTTTCTTGCTGCTCAAATAAAACTAAAGGTTTGCTTAAGTAAATTTTTGTTTTTCTTTTTAGGCTTTGACCCTGAGGCACAAGGTAAAACTTTGATTACATTCTGTGGATATTACAGAACTGAAACAAGACTAAGGTATTATTGTTCTCTTACAGTTTACTGGAAATATTAACCTCAGGCCATGTGACCATGTACTACCAATAGCTTGCTGTTAAACTTCTTTGAGACACGAGATAAACTCCCATTCTCACACTCTTCCACCCCTCCACCCCCCACTGTCTTCAGACCAAATACTCTCCTCTTCAATTTATTCTCCATAGCAACTCATGAAGAAATTACCATCAGAGAAAACAACCTTCTTCTCAGATTGTCTGATTTACTGATGTAAGCAAAATGTTGGCAAATCCTCTAGCACTTTGGCATTACTTTTTAATATGCATTGAAAATGATTCAAGTCCTCTCTCCACCAGTCCATGAGCCTGGTCAGGATTTCTTAGGGTTTTCTGGGGCTTACAGGTTGAGGACATACCTATGCTTTACAGCATCTCATTGCTCCCTCCCTCTGCTCATCCTTTTGTCTCCAAAGTTGCTGCGGCCTCTCCCCCACATCCACTCCCCTCCGTGACCCCACGCTGCTGCTTTGGGGGTTCTTATTCACCTCCATTTATCCTTCCTTTCTTCTATCCACTGGTCTTTTCTGCCTTCTGTGCCTCTTTTCTTTTATTCCTTCCTTCCCTATTTCCTCTCCTTCCTCCCTAGCTTTGGCCCTCACATGCCGGGGGATGTGTCAACCTCAGTCCCCATTTCACTGAACAGGATCACCCCTGGTCCAGACTAGGCCCCTCTCTTGTTTGACTTTTCAGCCTCCTTTCACCTTCGTTCCTAGACCCATCTCCCCACAAGCCAACATTTTAGTATAATTTCGTGTTGATGTCTACATCTTTTTATTTTTATGCATTCTAATCCAGTGGGTTTGGTCTTCTTGATGCATATATTTTTCATTCACATTGTATAGCATTGTATGTATGAGGGTGCCTCAAAAAATGCATGGTACAAATGGAACGAAAAGCCCATGGTGGTTTTTGAAACATTCGTGTTGTTTTTTGTTCTCTTCACACAGCATTAAGTTGTTAATATCTGCCTATGTTTCTATGGGCTCATCCAATCTGTGTGTCTAACAGCTGCACAAGATGCCAGGTGTTTGCTTTTTTTTCACCGTCTATCCTCTGCTTTCCTGGCAATGAACTCAGCCCCACAGTCACACTGCAGTACTGTGGGGCAGAGCTGGGGGGGTGGAATTGCATCTCAGAGACTGCTTGCACTTCATTTGTCCAGGTTGCAACTGCATGTTTCTGTACTAGCCTGTGTTTCTGCCAACAGTACCTGGGGGCTTCCTACCACCTATCAATAACTGTCATTATCCTCTCCCCAGCTTTGCTAGTCTCCTAGTGAAACGTAACAAACATGGCATTGCTTCTTCAGTCATATTTCTCCATGAATCGGGGATTTTGATGTGTTTTTTTCACATGCATGCCTTCTCTGGACCCGTACATTTTGCTGTAGTGGGGTAGGCATTAGGTTGCAAATTACACGGTCAGCCTTTTGAAATCCTCATGATTTAATCTCACTGTGGCAATTCTAGTCTGTTTTCTAGGGTCGCTAAGAGTCAGAATCAACTCTATGACAGTGAGTTTGGTTTTGGGTTTAATTGCAGAAAATTGAATCACTGTAATCATCTCTATGCCCTTATACCAGCAGACTCTTCCAGAGTGTGCCAGCACTAGTTTCCAAATGTTTCATCTTGAGTCTTCTCAATAGCTTACTAAGGAGAAAGAAAATGAAAGACATTCTCTGGCATCTTATATACTCTTTTTAAAGAAAGAACAAAGTATTATCAGAGTTTAAATTATTTTAATGGTTTAATTCTACTTTGAATATTGGAAGTTTTTGCTTTATTACAGAAGCAGCAGAAATCTTGACAGCTGATATGGATTCAGGTAAGTTAAATTAGACTGATTTACTACTAATGGTTCACTGGTTCAAGGAAGACCACAGGATCTGAAAGAAGGAAAGGTGTGCATCAAGGTTGTATCCTCCCACCATACTTGCTCAGCCTGTGTGCTGAGCAAAAAACTCTCAGAGAAGCTGGCTTATATGAAAAAAAGAACGCAGCAGCAGGATTGACACAACTTTGCTTGGTGAAAGTGAGAATTTTTTGCATCCGCTGATGAAGATCAAGATCTGCAGCCTTTTTCCAATTCTACCTTACAAATACAGCTAGACCAGGGAATGTACACTGGAGCCATAAACAGGGGTAGTTCAAGACAGATGATC
>PVJH01022938.1:0-35745 GCA_004026705.1 Nesogale talazaci
GAGAATGTTTTGAGAGTGATGATGGCAATGGGTATGTAAAGGTGGCCTGCATACAACTGATGTGGTTAGGGATTGTGATGGGAGTTATATGGACCCCCCCAATAAAATGATTCATTAAAAAAGGGGGGGGAAGGGGAGGTTTTTGTTTTGGTTTTGGTTTTTAAAGAGGAGCTTGTACCAAGGGCTCAAGTGGAAAATGTTGGGAAATGTATGTGGAAACATGTGTGCAAATGTGCTTGATACAAATGATGTACTAAATGTGGTAGTAGCTATAAGAGTCCCCAATAAAATTTTAAAAAATGATGCTATAGAAGAATATGTTAAAACATGCAAATGTATGTGTATTACATGCCACTTTTATGTTTAAAAACAGGTTACAAAGCTCTGAATACAACAAAGAAAAAAACCCAACCTAAACTAACTGCTATTCATTCAATCCCAAGGCAGAAAGATTCCACATAGGGCTTCTGACACTTGAAATCTTTCCAGGAACTTACAGCCTCACCTTTCTTCCTTGGCAGGCTGGATGGGTTAATGGCCCAACACCTAGTCCACAGGGGCACCGGGGCATTTTAATTTATATAACTCTATTTAAATATATATGAAGTCATCGGGTGGGCTGTAACTCAAGGCTACCCCATGCCAGTTGGAGTAGAATTCTGCCCACATTAGTAGCTGCTTTTCCAACAGTAGGTCCCCAGGCCTTTCTTCTGAGGTGCCTCTGAGAAAACACAAAACTGCAAACTCTACATTAGCAGCTGGGCATGTCCACCATTTGAACCACATAGAACCAAACCTTCTCAAAGCTCAGTAGTTTAAAATAGAAACCGTTTGGTTGTCTTTTGCGATCCAATGGGTTGTGGAATAATAGAGGATCTGGGCTCAGATGGACAGTTCTTATGTTAGTCCTGTTTTGGAAATGACTCCTGGGCAATGCACTCATCCGTCTTTACCCAGGACTGTAGCAGTTTGAGCACCCAAAGTCCCATGTCCCATAAATCTCCTCAGTCATAGGTAAATGTAGGTAGTCAGACTGGATTATGGCTACAGATGTGTACCCAAAACAACCATAGTAGCTCAGGATGGTATGATTATGGGTAAAGTTTATTTTTCCTTTATTTTCATGATTTATATCTGCTATATGTTCAGTATAGCTATATTTTTCTGAAATTAAAAAAAATGCCTATTGTTCAACTGGTTTTTTTTGGGGGGAGGGGCCATCACTGCCCTCTGGTGGTCGTGGGAGCTACCCAGCACTGCTCCTGAGAGCCGCCGCTGGATTTGAACCGCCAAGCCCGGCCGCAGTCCCGCACTCAATCACTTATGCCACCAAGGCTCAGCCCCAACTGGTTTTTTTTAATTATTAAAAGATCACCTTATTGGGGGCTCTCCCAACTCTTGTTATAATCCATACATCCATTGCACCAGGCATGCTGGTTTCTATGTTGCCTTTATTCGTTAATAGACGTTTACTTTCTATTGAGGCCCTGGCATCAGCTCCTCTTTTTATACCTCCTCCCACCCCCCATGGCCTCTTGATAGATTGTAAATTATTATCATTTTCATCTCTCACACTGACTGCTGACTCCCTTCCTCCATGTTTTCTGTTGTCCCTCCCCCTGGAGAGGGATGTATGGCTATGTGTCAATCATTGTGATCCATTCCCCTTTTCCTCCTTCCTCTTCCCCCTTCCCCTTCTGGTGTCACTATGCCCCCTCCTGTTGCCTTGCTTTTAGCCAACACCACTTTTGCTATAGCTCCCATCCTTTGAAACTATTTTTAGTTCAATGGCAGCAGATGCTTACATTGCACCACACATAAAGAAATTGAACGTCATACCGTAAATAGGATCTTCGGGAAAATGTTGAAAACCTCACTTTAAGATGACTTAGGTCTATACTAAGAAGTCCTGGTGGTGCAGGGGGTTAAATATTGAGCTGCTAACTGAGAGGTTGAAAGTTTGAACCCACCTGTCACTCCATGGGAGAAATAAGAGGCAGTATGCTTCTGTTAAAATGTACAGCCTCAGACACCTGAAGGAGCAGTTGTTTTACTCTGTCCTTCAAGGTCTCTATTAATTGCAATTGACTTGAGGGTGCTGGCTGCTGGTGGTGAAGTCAGTTCTCAATTCTGTTACCTCCCCTCCTACCCCTACCCCCTTTCCCAGTTGCAGGGTATGACATAGAGCCCAAGCAGGATCAGAGGCTCACCTGGCAGTGATTCTACACCAGGTGCATAGGGTGAAGCTTTAAAAGTTCCACCAGTAAGTCTAACATGTTCCCTCTCATGTCTGGTGAAAAATAATGAAAAGGGTTGGGTCTTTTTTTGGCTTTTTACAGTCAGGTTTATATATTTCTCTAAAAAGAAAATTAGACTTTACTATTCCATACCAAAGTTATTCTTTCTTAGTTCAAATTTATGAAGTTTTATTCCATTTATTAAGCAAGCATATTAATTCCAAAACCTCATGTCTTACAATACAAGTCCATTAAAGAGCAGTGTAATGTTTTAAGTACGTGGGCCAACTGGATAGAAGCGTCAGGTCAGGTCTTTTATATTGTCTAGCAGGCTCGTTATATACATTCTTCTTTCACCAGTCTGAAATTATCCTGTTTTCTCTACTCATTAGCTGAGCAGCCACAGGCTAGACTTATTTCCTTTCCGTAATGAATGTTCTTTTAACTTTAATCAGTCCAAGTTGTTGATTACACAGTCAGGTGCAGAAATTAAGATGATAAATTTCGCTAAGCATAAGCCTTGCTGAGCAAGCAAACGTTAGCCTTGTTGTTCTCCCTCTCTCTCACTTACCCATAAACATACACACGCACACAATGTTGCTTTATGGGAGTTTGTCTTTTTGCATGAAATGTTTCTGCCTTAAGAGATTCAAGTGATGAAGAATAAACTGTGATGTCGATAGGGAAAGAAGCAGGCATAATATCCTGGTTCTATGAAAGCTAATCACTCTAGAGTATGTGAGCGATTAAATTCAAATACTGTCTGTAGTCCGTTCAGAATCAACCATTTCTTTCTATGTCAGTAATTCTACAGAAGACACTGTACACCGATTTTTTAATTTTTTAGCTAACAGCAGAGCTATTTCCTTGCTAGCAAGAAGATGCAGTTCTTACTCACATGACAAGAATGCATTCAGCATTATAAAATAGAATATTATCTTCCCCCACTTTATGAAAGAATTTCATTGCAGATGCATTCTGTTAGTTTCGTTGGGGTTATAGGCTTATTGCCTGGGGAGTAGAAGGTTAAATTTTTTTAAAGGGTATTTTCTTAAGTAGCATTTGACCCTCCCTGATGGAGTTTTATTTTACACTGCCATGTCTTATGGATTTAATTTCCACTAATACACAAAACAGGCCCTAGCCCTCTGGAAAGGAGCAAATAGAGGAACTAGACCCTGTTTCGCACAGGGCTCGGAAGGGCAGTCTGGATTCGCTCAGGCGTACCCTCTCTGCCTCCGTTTGGTAGGGGTGTAACTAGGCCTAACAAGAAAACAATATTTTCTGAAGCACGGAGCACTGTTCCTGGGTTTCACCTAAATCTTCTGATTAGTGCTTGTTGAATCTGTCTCATCCTCTCTGATGTAATGGTGGAAGGGAGGTTGGGCCCCAATACCCTGCCCCATTTTCGAGAGCTCACCTCGTGTAGACTTGTTTGTTGGGTGGGACTCACACTCCAGGGGAACTGTGAAGAGCGGCACAGACTCACTGGGGAGACAACCAGAGCCCAAGAGGAACGCCTAAAACACTGCTTCCCTTATGAAAGACTTTCAGTGTAGTTCGTTTTCCTTGACCAAACTTTGATATGCTGGGATAACTCAACACACATAGCTGCCTGTTTGACAGGCCCATTTTATTCATAAGGTCAACAACCTTTAATTGATGGAAAAGGAGATCAGGTTTGGGAGAGAGTCATCAAAAACTAGGAAAACTCAATAACTGTATTTTTCGGACCATACGAAGCACTCCTTTTTCCCCCAAAAGTGGGGGGGGGGGGGAAATGAGGGTGCATCTTATGGTCCAAAGGTGTGGTACCCCAGAACATTTTAGTACACTGGTACTATTTGATTCAGAATTTTTTTCTTGTTTTCCTGCTCTAAAAACTGGGCATGTCTTATGGTCAGGTGTGTCTTGTGGTCTGAAAAACTGCGGTGGATGGACTGCCACAAAAGCTACAGAATGGACTCAGGTAGACCAAAATGCCCATGGTGTCCTAGGATTAGGCGGCTTGCTCTGCTGAAGACATAAGATCAGTATGAAGTGGAACCAACAGCATCAAGGAATAACAACGGAGGTTACAGTTAGTATTGAAGAAATAGAAAATACTATGAATTGTCTGCTGGTTTACATTCCTTTTGGAAATAACTCTGATGCTAGCCAAGAAATATCACATATGGATCAGTTTCAAAATAGGTGAAAGTCAGCCACTCTTTCATCAATCACATAGTTTTAATCAACTTCCAACTTAGGTAAATTAACTTAAAAGCAGATGTGTAAAAGTTTGATAGCAGAGTTCCTGGTTGGAGCAAGCAAGTAGGCACTTGACTGGGACTACTAGCTGAAAGGTTGTCAGTTCAGGCACACCCAAAGGTGCCTCAGAAGAAAGGCTTGGTGAACTGGGTCTGATGAGTCACAACCTTAAAAGCTCTGTGGAGCACAGGGATCACCTTGGGTTGGAACCAGTTCGATTCCATGTAGCAACAAACATTTGGTCATTTCCCAATAATTCTTCCCACCTGTAGGTGATGGTTAGTGTTTGGGTTTTACTGCTGATACAGATGGTATGCAACCGGACTGAAGATAGTTCTTGATGATAGTAGGGTTGGTGTGAATTTGTAAATGTATGACCAGAATTCAAATTTAGTCATTTAAATGAACAATAGCTTCTATTATTAATACATGGGGATTTAAGTATACAAAATGAGAACAGGTGTCTTGCAGTTACTACTTCTCACCTGACGACAGGGGTTACGTCATTTCAACAGATATTCCCTCTTGCGAATTGATGAGCTGAAAGGTTGTGATGCCCTTAAAGCTATCAGGCTGCCACTCACTCTTTCTAGAACAACAGTGAACCAACCCCCTGGTGGGATTGTTGCTTTGCAGAAGTCCAAAAACCACTGGCATCCCTGGGGAAGAAGATGATCACTCAGAGCAAGCACCTTGACTGATTCTTCTTTGCGCAGGCACCAAAAGATTGTCCTGAGTGTGTCTTTTTGTTTTGGAATGCAGTGACATGTCTGTGAGACCCATACCTAGCTTTCCAAGTTGCATGAAGCCACCCCACTGGAGTGGATGATGTACTAAAGTGAGCTCCGTCATTGTGATCTGGAAAGCCACTGGTGCGAGGACTTTCTCATCTCTGGACTATGGGCTACAATGGGATTCTACTGCATCAGCATGCTTTGCTACAGAAGTCCTTTTTCAGCACAGGCTTAGAGCTGAACCCAATTTTCCTGACCACTGGCTCTTCAAGCTTGCCTTTCTAGCTGTGTGGCAGGGCATCCCTATGCCTGAAAAAGAGCTGTTCCTCTCTTTTTCTTTAATAACGTTCAAATAGGTCACAGTCACCAAACCTTTTAGCAGCTCTTCTGGTTTATGTTACCATCATGCCTTACCTCTGTCAACCTACTATCCTTCAATACAACGAACAGATCAATAGGTAAATATGATCAGATTATCTCTGTTAATAGCCAGGAATAAGCTGAACAGAATGTTGCTTCCCAAATGGGTATCAAGGAAACAGGGCACTAACCCACCCAAGGGGAGGGTATTATTTATATCTCCACAGGAAAAGAGGGACCGGACTTCAATCCGGTGCTCCAAGATGTGAATGCAACATACCGGCATGAAGCAGGGAACCAACAGAGAGGTCTGAGAGGCCAGCCCCAACCCCAACTACATGGACAACTGTCCCTCCCCCAAGAAGAATTTACTTCAGAGGACAGCATTGAAGCTACAGTTCAGGTAGAGGACATGTCTGGCCAGAGCACACAGAAGCAAATGAAGGGGGAGGAAGAGAGAGTGGAGAACATCCTGGGCCACCAATTTTGAAGGACAATATTCCTGCTCAGAGCAGCCAATGCACAGAGGGGTCCATCTGGTAGGCCCCACTATGAGATGACGTCCCTCACTGACCCATCGCCTATGGGGGGAAACACTGGAGACATCGTGTGGGGATTGTGCCCAATCTGACCCCACAGCACTGAGGAAAAACACTGAAGGCATCCAACAGAACAGCAAAGGAAACAGAGCAACAAAGTCCCCAGGGAATGATAAACTTTGGGGCCAGGATGTGACACCCCATCAGACTCATCTGGAAAACACTCCTAAAAGTCAAAAAATAGACTCTGACCTATTTACAGGCTTTTTTTTTTTTTTTTTTTTTTGGTCATTGGCTGGTTATTGTTGTTTTGCTTTCTTCTGTTGCTTTGTTTTGCTCTGTCTTGTTTTTTTTTTTGTGCATATTATTATCTCTGTGGGTCTATCTAGATAAGATTGGTGGGATAAATGATCTGGAGGAGAAATCAGCAGGATCAACAGTTCCAGGAGGATATGGGAGAGGGGAGACAGGGGGAAGGAAGTGGATATTAGCAAACCCAGGGACAAGGGAACAACAAGTGATCCAAAGTCAGTGGCAAGGAAGGTGTAAGAGGCCTATTAAGGCTTGATCAAGGGCAATGTAACTGAGAAAAATTACTAAAACCCACTGAGAATGATAGTATAGTGAAGCAAGAGGAAAGTAAAAGGGAACAGAGGAAAGAACTAGGAGCAAAGAGCATTTATAGAGGTCTAAATACAGGCATGTACATATGTAAATATATGATGATGGGGAATAGATCTATGTGCATATATTTATATGTTTAGTATTCAGGTAGCAGATGGCTATTGGGCCTCCCCTCAAGTACTCCCTCAAGGCAAGAACACTTTGTTCTATTAAACTGGCATTCCATGATGCTCACCTTCCCAACACAATTGCTGAAAATAAAGTGGGTGCATGAGCAAATGTGGTGAAGAAAGCTGTGTGATCATGAGGTGTCAATGGAATAAGAGATCAGGCATCAAAGAACAAAAAAAAATAATATTCTGAATGAGGGGGACTGTGGAATCAGGACCCCAAACCCATCTGCGGGCAACGGGACATCCCCTGACAGAAGGATCGTAGGGAAGAAACAAACCAGTCAGGGTGCAGTGCAGCAATGATGAAACATACAACTCTCCTCTAGTTCTTTAAAGCTTCCTCCATCGACCATCATGATCCCACTTCTACTTTACATATCTGGCTAGACTAGGGGATGTACACTGGAACTGGAAATATGGGGAATTCAGGACAGATGATCCCTTCAGGATCAGTGGTGAGAGTGGTGATACTGGGAACGGGAAGGGAAGGTGGAGTAGAAAGGGGGAAACCAATTGCAGGGGTCTACATATAATCTCCTTCTTGGAGTACAGACAACAGGGAAGTGGGTGAAGGGACACTCGGACAGTGTAGGATATGACAAAATAATGATACTTCGTAAATTATTAAGGGTTCATGAAGGAGGGAGAGTGGGAAGGGAGAGGAAATATGAGGCGCTGATACCAAGGGCCTAAATAGAAGGAGGATGTTTCGTTAGTGATGATGGCAACAAATGTACAGGTGTAGCCTGCATACAATGGATGTATGTGCTCATCATGATAAGAGTTGTATTAGCCCCCAATAAAATGATTTTTTAATGAGATGGAAGTAATATATGAGGTCACTGTACCAAAATGAATTGGTTGGCATTCAACCTTTGCAAGAGGTAGCATGTGGTCAATAGCTAATGACTTTGAGGAAGAAATTCAAGCTGTGCTTAGACACTGGTGGGGGAAGAACAAGATTCCAGGAATAAACGAACTCCCAATGGAAGCATTTCAACAAATAAATTCAGCACTGCTGGTGCTCATTTCTCTATGCCAAGCAACTTGGAGGACAGTTCCCGGGCCATGGACTGGAGGAGATTCCATGTTCATGCCTGTTCCAACACACGTTGATCCAACAGGGTGCATGCATCATCAAACAACATCACACAAACAGAGTCTGGCCAAAGATAATTCAAAAACAGCAGTACATTGGCAGAGAACTGCCAGAAATGAAGACAGATTCAGAAGAGGAGCTGAAACAAGGGATAGCATTGCTGGCGTCAGCTGGCTCTCGGCTGAAAGCAGAGCACACCACACATGTTGACCCGTGTTTCACTGACTGTGCGAAGGCATTTGACAAAGTAGATGTTAACAAGCTGGGGGCAGAGAATGGGAATTCCAGAGCAATTCCTTGTGCATATGCAGATCTCGTACATAGATCCAAAGACAATCATTGAAACCAAACAATCAGGAAAGGTCTGTTTCTGAGTTGTATCTTTTCAACATACTTACTTGACCTGGACCCTGAGCAAATAACCAGAAAAGCAGGCTCTAGGGAAGAACACAACATCAGGATTGGAAGAAGAGTCATGAACAACCATGCCAGTGATTCAACCTTACTGCTGAAACAGAAGGTCGATTGAAATGACTCATGAAGACCAAAGACAACGACTTCAGTGCGGATGATCCCATCCATTGCCATGGAGCTGACTCTGGGTCAGGGTGAACAGCTCCTTTGGCAGACCATAAGTTTTACAGACAACCTCAGCTTTCTCCAAAGGAGCTAGGAGTGACTGCTGGAGTCGAACTGCTGTCCGTGCCGTTTGCAACCCACCATGTACTTACTGTGTCACCAAGACTCCTTTATGGGTTACACATAAAGTATGAGTCAACAGAAAGAAAAGAAAAATCCTCACAACTGGCTCTTATAATACAGCATTATAATAAAGTCGTATTATAAGGCCCAGTTATGTAATAGTGTGATGTTATATGATAGCATCACATTAAACTGTGGTAGAAATTGTCAAGAAAGGTTGAAGTTGCCAACCACTTCATTTTACTCAGATCCATTATCAAAGAGCATGGAAGCAACGGTTAAGTAATCAAACAATGTATGGGATGGGGCAGACTTACTGCAGCAGACTTCTTAAAAGGGTTATAAAGCCAAAATGTCATCATGAAGACTGAGGTGTGCCTGATCCAAGCCATAGCATTTTCAGTCACAATATATGCTTGTGAAAGTTGAATAGTAAATAAAGAAATCTGAGGAAGAATTGAAGTCTTTGAACTGTGGTGTTAACAAGGAATACAAAATATACCGTGGAATGCCAGAAGAGTGAAGATATATGTACAATCCTGGAGTTTATTAGTGAAGCTAACAGTTTATCACAAGTCAGGGTCAGAAAACATTAAGAATACAATCCTTTGGGCTGAGTCTCTTCTCAGCTATGCCAAATAGGCTTGCCTCAATTTGGTCCTCGGCCTTTTAGTTACACAGCCCCTTGGCTGCTCCCCTACTCAGGAAAGTGTTCCTAAACTTCTTTTCCAAGGACATTGCTTTGTGCAAGCCTGAAGCCACTCAGCTTTATTCATCCTGTAGCTCACATAGCCTACCACTTTTCATTGTCTCTGGGCTGCTTCATCCCCTCCTGTTTCTGTGCTTCTGACACGTTTTCTTCACACAAGAACCTCCAAAACACTTCAAACACGGCTCTTCTTTCTGAAATGGCTCGGTTCATACTCAATGGAATGGCAAAATGGACCAGCTGCTCCTATTTGCATAGCCCCATGCAACTCTTTAGTGGGACTTAGAAAGCCGTACCGAGTAATTTCACTTCTCTGCAATTTATGACCGTTCTAAAGAGAAATAAAGCTCAGATACATGCTGTAACATGAATAAGCTTGAAAACATTATGCTGAAAGACATGTCAGTCACAAAGGGACAGCTATTATATGAATCCACTTATAAGAAATGTCTGGGATGGGCAAATAAATTAAGACTAAAGTTTATTTGTGGTTTGGTTTTGGTTTACCAATGGTAGGTGGGAAGGAGAGAAAAGAGACTTCATGCTTAAAGGACTTGGAAGTTTTGTTAAGGATATGGAAAATGTTGGGAACTGATGATGACAATGATAGAATAATATTATGATCATAATGTCACTGAACTGTGCATGAGAAGAATTTGAAATACAAAGTGATTTGTTATGTATGTATAGGAGGGGGAGGAACTTCAAATAGTTTATGGGAAAATGCTATTATCTCTTAATTCCATTTTCCACAGATGTTTTGAAGCCCCTGCATATTTACCACAATTTTAAAGATTAGAGGATGGGTAGATGGATGCATGCATACATAACCTGGAAATTGGAGTGAGAGTCAACTTTTAGGCAAAAAACAGTCATTAAAAAGTCATTCAAACCTACCAGTCTGTTTCCATAAAGATTACATCCTTGGAAACCCTTTGAGACAATTTTATCCTGTCTTGTCAGATCATTAGAAACTGGAATCAACGATATGACAATGAGTTTGTTTCTTGTAGTTGTTTTTATTTGGGGCAATTATATACATGTGCCCACTTGTAGATACATACATATATACAAAGATGCTTTTCAAAAGTTAGTAGAAAAATGGAATTCAAAGGTAAAAGAATTTTTCCACAAACTACTTAAAGCTCCTTCATTTGTAAGCATATACATACATATATCAATATATACAGTCTTTTAAAAACACATATACGGTATTATGAAAAATTAGTCATGCTTTCCTAGAAATTTTTTTGCACTAAAATAAACTCACATTAACTGATCAGAACATGTCTGAACAAGATGGAGTTTGAGGCACTAAGAAAGATAATACCACAATTTGAAAAGAGTGCCCATCAGAGAAACATAAACTCTGTTAAAATTGAAGCAAAAACAGACACCACATGTATGGCGAAGCATGGGGAAACAATGGGGAATTCACCGATCCTGAATGGAAAGTTGGTGAAGATATTGCTCCAAAGAAATTCATGGCCATTTACAAATGGATAACTTGTTTCAAGAAGGGATGAGATGACATCTGAGATGAAGCCCCTATGCACACCATCCACATCAGTGCCCAAGGAAACAATCTCGTTCAGGCCCACATTGAAGAGGACCGATAATTTACAGCAGAAGCAGTAGCCAACTCGGTTCAGATTGTACAATTTTGGCTGACAATTAAAGTTGAGCAAACTTTTTGCTCCCTAGGTTTCCAAATTGTTGTGCCCAGATGAGCAACAGAAAAGAGCAGAACTCTTCATGGAAATTTTAAACAAATGAGATCAAGATCATTAAGTACTTCCTCCAAGAATTGAAACAGGAGATGATCCATAGCTTTACCAGTACAATGCTGAAGACAAAGCACAGTCTTAACAATAGCTACCAAGAGGCACAGAATGGGTCCAGCCAAAGCAAAACAAACCGGTCAAGGACAAAAAAAAAAAACAATGGCAACCATTGGGGGGGGGGGGGATACTCAAGACATACTGTTTATTGACTTTCTGGAGGGCCAAAAATGATAATAATAGCTTTTTAGGAGAGTGTTTTGAGAAAGTTAGCTAAAATTTTAAGAGTAATACACCAGAAGCAAGACCAGCAGCACTCCTGTGAATATCAAGTGATTTATATCAAGAAATGACTCACAGAGCTTCAGAAGTCGGTAAGTCCAGTCTGTTTCAAGTCTGTGAGTAAGAGGAAGGCTTCTCCTGACTCATGTAGCTGATAAAAGGAGACAGGAAGATGAAGGAGGAAGACCACTGGCTGATAGGTGCAAACTGATGAATCTGAATTGGCCAAATGAATCCAAGCTTGACAGTCTGCTGATGGTTCCTGGGATCGACAGACAATAGAGCAGAAAATTGCAGTTGACAAACCAGATGCAGGACCCAGATCCAGCAGCAGTAGTGAGCTAGCTTCCACCACCCTCCAAATGAAACCTCTCTCAATTGCGGCAAAATTGTGACCAGATTACCTGCCTGGGTGATTTACAGAAGACCCCACTATAGAGTTGATCACTCTATGTTAGATCACATCATGAGAGAATCCTGGCCTGCACAAGTTGACATAAATCCTATCTATCACAGTTAGTATCATCCCTTACAAAGTTTTCTGGACTTTGATGAAGCTTATGTGGAGAAATAAAATCTATATTTTAATTTTAATTTTTTAATCCCATTTTTCTATTAACTTTTAATAGTCCCCTCATCCACAAAATTATGCACACATGTGTACATAAGTATGTGTGACTGTTCATATGTGTACATACAGACACCTCAACTGTGTGTATGCTCAAGGAGTCTTCTAAAACTTCATTGAAGTGCCATGTCTTTTAATTCCATTAATATTTTTGAAGCCTGTGATAGATAATTTTTTGACAACTTAAAGATATTTAAAAATATAGGGGTGATATCCAACTATCATATCAGACCATAGCTTGATAGTGCTTTCTTGGGTATGTGACTTTCTCATAAGGAAGGCCTCGGGAACCTCCGCTCTCTGCTCCTGCCCCTGAGAGATGCTAGAGCCCCGCGATCTTTCCAGCCACTGTGGATCCATGCGACTACATACCTACCAGCGTGTGATCTTCTTACATTTTGCATCATTGCATGTGATTATTTGAGTCTGAAGAGGTGCTTCCGGACTAGTACTGGGCTTCTGGACTTGAGCTGGTCTCTTTTGATATATAATTGCTCCTTGATATAAAACTCTTTCTTACACATAAGGGAGTGTCCCTGGATTTGTTTCCCTGCTCAAGCTAGCCTAACGAAAAACCTTTCTTCTATACACAGCACATACATATGTGTATGTACAAGTGTGTGGGTATTACATATAAATACACACACATAAAAAGCATGACACATAGGAAGCACTGGTGATGCAGTAGAAGCCTTGGTGGTGTCGTGGTTCAGGGTTGGGCTGCAATCTGAAAGGCCCAGAGTTCAAAACTGCCAGCTGCTGTGAAGGAGAACGAGACTTTCTACTCCAGTAAAGATTCATAGTCTTGGAAAGACACAGGGCAGTTCCATCCTATCCTCATGGGCTCACAGTGAATTTGGTTTTTCAGTATGAAAAGTTGACTCACTCGGAGCTCCTGGGGAGGGAGCAGGCTTTCATAACGATTACAACCTTGGAAACCTTAGGGGGTGAATATACTCTGTACTACAGGGTCACCGTGAGTTGGGTCAACTCCACAACCATAGTTTGTGTGTGTTAATTAACAAGGCTGAAAAATTAAATAATTTCATACCGATGCAATATTAGTTCTACTATCTTTATTCCCTATCAATGACTTCACCGGAAATAAACTGTAACGGCGGGCTCCTATCTGTCAGTGCATATACAAACTTTTTAAGGCATGCCTTACATCAGATCACCTGACCACTTTTTAATTGAGAGCCAGAGGAT
This sequence comes from Nesogale talazaci, assembly GCA_004026705.1. Lineage (NCBI taxonomy): Eukaryota > Metazoa > Chordata > Mammalia > Afrosoricida > Tenrecidae > Nesogale > Nesogale talazaci. The sequence goes on from PVJH01022938.1 coordinate 13,328, forward strand.
ATGAGGATATGAGAAAAATGATTAACTACTCCCCTGGCAGATAGGGATCAGGGACTACAGAAGTGGAAAAAATGGACTCAGAAGAGAAGTCGATGAACCAAATCATTTCTCTGCTTCCAACTGCAGGAATGAAATTTTTGCCCCAGGGTCTCATAAACCCCTTTACTTAAATTAGAAAGTGTAGACATTATCCCCAGCAAAGGAAATGGAAAAAAGAAAACACTAGGGATTTAAAATAAGCAAGGCAAAAAACAAAGGGATTGTAATATTAATCCTATAGTACAAACAATGGATGGAAAAGACATATAACTCCAAGGTCACAGCCCTCTATAATGTTAGTATGCAGTATGCTGCATTAGATAAACATTGGAGGATTAATCATATAAAATGCTTGAATGGTTTCTGTAAAATTTATGGATGCTTAGAAGTCCCACAAAATAAATGTTCAGACAAACTAAGCTAAAGATGTATTTCACTATTGCCAGTTTTCAATGTGTAAGTGGAGTTTGTATAAATGCAATGGTAGCCAGCTGGTTTTCATCGCCACCCAGAACATAGGCTGAACTCATTTTTAAGTATGCAGGTTGAACAAAAAGAAGAACTTCTCATCCATAATATCCCATCAAGCACTGAAATGGTATGTGTAAGACACTGCCTCTCTCAAGACCAAGTTTCTTAAAAGACAAATATATTAGTTTGCTGAATGAATCGTCTACAAAGAGAATGACAAGAGCATATGACATGAGAAATATATGAGTGTATGAATTCTGTCATGAGGCAGTATCAAGAGTAGCTTAAAATATGGGGCAATATCTTGATGCTACTTTTGATGTGGATTTGCTACTATCCAGTTACACTCCAACATCGTGGCGGAGAAGATGAAAATTAATAAGATTTTTATTTTTCCTAACTTAACTTGTAGATATCACATAATTACTCCAATTAAAACACTGACTACATGCTTCTACTAACAATCAATAAAACAGTCAATAGGCACATAGACAAATAAACATCATGGAATCTAGCCTTCTTGTCAACATGCAGAAATAGACAAGCAACTCTAGAGAACAAAGGAGAGAACCAGAACTACATGCAACAACGTGTAATATTATAATAGATGAAGAACAAACTCATCACACAGCTTTTTTCTTTTTAATCATTTTATTGGGGATTCATACAACTCTTTTTTTAAATCATTTTATTAGGAGCGCATACAACTTATCACAATCCAAACATCCATCCATTGTGTCAAGCACATTTGTACATTTGTTGCCATCATCATTTTCAAAACATTTTCTTTCTACTTAAGCCCTTGATATCTGTTTCTCATTTTTTCCTCCTTCCCCTACCCTCCTTCCTTATGAAGTCTTGATACTTTATAAATTATTATTATTTCAAGTCTTACTCTGACCAATGTCTCCCTTCACCCACTTTTCTGTTGTCCATTCCCCTGAGATGGGTTTATAGGTAGATCATTGTGATTGGTTCCCCTTATCTCCCCCATCTTACCCCTACCTTCCTGGTATGGCTACTCTCAATATTGACCTTGAGGATACTGAACCCTGACTGGCTCATCTCTTCCTTGTGACCCTTTTGTAAGGGATGACCAGTTGTCTACAGATGAGCTTTGGGTCTCCACTCCACACTCCCCCTCATTCCCAATGATGATTTTTTGCCCTGGGTCTTTGATGCCTGATACCTGATCCTGTCAACACTTCATGATCGATTAGCCTAGTGTGCTTCTTCCACGTGGACTTTTTTGCTTCTCAGCTACATGGCAGCTTGTTAATCTTCAAGCCTTTAAGCCCCCAGATGCTATATCTTTTGATAGCCAGGCACCATCAGTTTTCTTCACCACATTTGCTTATGTACCCGTTTTGTCTGCAGCAATTGCATTGGGAAAGTGAGCATCATGGATTGCCAGTTTAATAAAATAAAGTGGTGTTGCATTGAGGAAGTACTTGAGTGGAAGCCCAATGTCCATCTGCTTTTTAACACTAAACCTATAAATATATGCACATAGATCTATTTCCCTATCATCATACATAAATGTTTACATATGTACATGCCTGTATTTAGACTTCTATAAATGTCCTTTGCCTTCTAGTTCTTTCCTCTATTTCCTTTTACTTTCTTCTTGTCCCCTATCATGTTCAGCCTTCATCTGGATTTCACTAATTCCACCTGGTTACATTGCCCTTGATCAAGCCCTACCATGACTCCTAGACCTTCCTTGCCATCAAATTTAGATCACTTCTTCTTCTCTAGTTCCTGGGTTTGTTAACACCCACTTCCTTACCCCTGCCTCCCCCTCTCGCTTGTCCTCTCAAACCATTGGTCCCATTGTTTCCTCCTCCAGATTGTTTATCCCACCTATCTCATCTTGATAGACATGCAGAAATAATAATATGCACAAAGACAAGCAAAACAAAGTAACAAAATAAAATAGCAACAAAAAACAGCTACCAGAAAGGAAAGAAAAAGAAAAGCCTTTAAATAGTTCAAGGTCTGTTTGTAGCTCTTAAGGAGTGTTTTCCAGTTGAATCTGATAGGATGACATGCCCTGGCCCAAAGTTTATCTTTGGTATTCCCTGAGGACTTTGTTGCTCTGCTCCTCTTGAACCTGAGGAATGGGCATTATGTCTCACTCGGTGATCAGTTCGCCCTCTCTCCCCCCACCTTACCCATACTCTCCTGGTATGACTACTATCAATATTGGCCCTGAGGGGTTATCTGTCCAGGATTCCCTGTGTTTTCAGCTCTTATCAATACCCATTTACATTCTCCAGTGTAGCCAGATTTGTAATGGTGAATGGGATCACGATGGGGTGCAGGGGAAGCATTAATGAACTAGAGGAAAGTTGTGTGCTTCAATGGTGGTATACTACACCCTGACTGGCTCATCTCCTTTCCTAGACCCTTCTGTAAGGGGATGTTCAGTTGTCTACAGATGAATAGATGGTTACTGCTCATATGTAGACAACTTGATGGCTACTACAGATGAAAGATGGTTACTGCGCAACCATGTCAGTAAGTAAAGTGAAAGCAAGTACAAATCCCTGCTTCCACAGCACTCACACTTTTTAAAAACCATCCTACTATCAAGATGTCTTCCGAAACTAGAAGGATCAAGGATGGTGAGATTTGGGGCTTGCTTTCTGTGGACACGTGATCAGGAAAAACAATAGTTAATAAAGGGCAGCATCCTTGTTAGAGGGCCAGCAAAGCAAAACAACAACAAACTAGAGAGATTTTCAGGGAGATGCATAGACAATGAACAAGGTACAAGACCAGGCAACATTATGTTCTTTTGTACATAAGGTGGCCAGGAATTGTAATCTATTCAATGGCAACCCACATGATAACTTTGAAACCAGTTTAGACAGTTTGTGCCCCTTCTGAACAAGACACAAATTATAAGCCACACCTGCTGACTGACAACTGTAAAGCAAATCTATTGAGTCCATTTTGGTTCTAGTGACCCTACATGTAGGCCAGAGGAGAACTGGCCCAGAGGGTCTCCAAGGGTTATAATTATTATGGAAGTGGATTGTCACGCCTTCAGTAGATACACACCCTTAGCAGCCTGACCCTTCACCACTGTACTCTCAGGGCTGTCTCAAATGGAAGTGAAGCAGGAATTCATAGTTCCAGGTCAATGCTTGGACTTAGAGCAGTGATGAAAGAATGCATGAGTTGAATTAAAAACAGATGACCTTTGCATCCGGACCTTGGAGAAACCTCTCCGGGTGCAAGTGAGGCAGGCATCCGGTCACAGCCCCAGGTGGATGCAGGTTTCCCTGCTCTGTCAGAGAGCATGTCGGGACAACGCGTGGGTGCACCGCACCATCTGTGACCATGTGACAGGAGAACTCCAGTTCCTTTTAATGAAAAAAGAAACGGATCGTGAGCTTTTCATACATGCAAATATTTATAGTAAAATTATAAACCAAGCCAATATCTGTACCTTTATATAAATCCTCCAGATTGAAATGCTTTACAATCGGCACTCTAAAGCATTTTATTTACTCTGCCATCAAGATCTCAGAACAACAGCCTATCTGCTTTCTGTTTGATCTGCACAGAAAACAAAACTATCTGAATGTCACAAAGCCATTGTTCATTCAGATTTTTCCTTTAACCAATTTGTAGCGGGATGTGTGTGTGTACCTGCTAACAGAAAAGTTAGTTTCAAAGCCTCCCAGGGGTACTTTGGAAGAAAGATTTGTTCCTCACCTTTTAAAACAATAGTCATTCAAATCCCTGTGGGTGCAGTTTAACTCTGAGAAACGGGGGTCACTTTTGGGAATCAAAATCCAAGCCAACTGGCATCCTAGCAGGAGCGTGAGTATATGTTTTAAACTAAAGCCAGGACATGAAAAATATGGTCAATGTATGGACACTTCATTGGCTTCATAGCAGGTTGATTTCAGGTGTGTCCCCCATGGTGCTAGAACCCAGCCCCGGTTTCTGAAGGTGGGCGTCCGAGTAGTTGGAAAAATCCATCTTGCGAACCGTCCCCAGGCTCCAAGGCTGGATGCACGAGGGCAGCCTTTCCCTTTTCTGATCCTCCAAGCGTGCGCGCGCTCTTCCACGGTCTGCTATGGAATCACAGCTGTGGATCAGAAACACATGTGCGTCCCTAACCAGAGGCCATCCCCAGGGCTCTGGGCCCCAGGTGAGAGCCCGGAAGTCCCTGCAAAGCAGCAGGGGTCCGGAAGAGAGGACATGCCCCTGCCCCTCCCCTGGAGACTCTGGGAGCTTCCTGAACCCCCCTGAACTTGATGTTTAAGGTTCAAAAAAGAAGGGGGAGGGGGTAGGGGAAGGAAGAGGAGGGGGAAAGGGGGAGGTCTCTGAAAAACAGTTCTTCCCAGTATTTTGCACTAATGTCCCTGGGCAACTCTTTGCCCAAAGGACTCTTGGACGGTTGCGTGGCTATACCATTACACTTTTTTTTTTGGGGGGGGGGGGGGCGCTGAGGCGCTTCCACAGGGTTGACCAAGCCATTAGCATCTCCAAGTCTCTGAGGACAATGCGGCAAGTGGGAATCGCAACAGTTAAAAGAGCGGACTACCTTAAGTAAATGAAAAAGCGCATTTCCATATTTTGAAACAAAGGGGTTCTGCACCATCTGTCCCTGTCTGGGTGCCCCCTGCTCCACACTGAGAGGATTTGCGAGGGATTCAAGTGCACCTTATAGATTAAATAGTCACTCGGCTGCTTAAACCCGGTTGCCCAGACAATGGGCGCGCAGAGAACCCCTTCCTCCTTCCTTCCTGTCGAGTGTTCTGCCTGACTACACAAACTCAATGCGCGCGGCTCCCCCGTTGCACGAAGTGGACTTGACCGGAGCTAAAACCAACAAACGCAGACTCTGGTGGGAGCTGCGGAAGCGCCGGGCACTGAGTCAACAAGCGGGTCTCATTGAAATGCAAATGGTAGCGGCCGCGGCCCCGGCGCGGCCCCTCCCGCCCCTTAACTTCTCAACCCCCGCGCCGCGCGGCCCTGAATGGCCCCATTGAGGAGCGCGGCCGCGCCGGGGCCCCAACGCCGCGCACTCGGCCGGCCAGATGCACCCGGCCTCCGCGAGGTGGTTTGGGTCATCCTTTTAATTTCCGCAAAGCAATCACACCATCGTCATCACTCCCGCTCTCCAGCCTCCGGGAGCAGCCACCGTCTCCAGCAAGGTGCCCCAGGCCAAGGACCGCAATTCTAAGTCTGTGTTACTTTCCGAAAAGTGCCAAGTCCCGAAGTGTTGGTTTAGCTTTTTCCCTTTCTCTCCCGCCCTCGCTCGGTTTTTACTCACTTACACGCCAGGACTGTGTTTACTCACTTAAATCCTGTTCTCTTTTTAATCAGGTTTAAGAACTAGATTCCATGCCTTACAGGTAGGTGCTAGGTGGTTCTGGCAATGCGGTGGATTAAGCGTTGGGACTGCTCACCTCAGGGACAGGCGTTCCAATCCACCGGCCGTTTCAAGGGACACGGAGGAGGTTGGCTTCTCCAGAAGAAGATTTTACTATATGAAAAAGTATTAACAATTTGAAAATTATTAAGGGTTCATGGGGGAGGGGGAGGGAGGAGGGAAGGGAAATATGGGGAGCTGGTACTGGGGGTGTAAGTAAGTGGAGGGAGGATGTTTTGAGAGTGATGATGACAACAAGTGTGCAAATGTGGCCTGCATACAATTGATGTATGTATGGATCGTGATGGGAGTTATATGAGCCCCCGCAAAAATGATTTATTTTTTTAAAAAAGGAGGGAGAAAGACAAGCTTATACCGAGGGCTCAAGTAGAAAATATCTGGAAATGAATATGGCAATATGTGTACAAATGTGCTTGATACAAATGATATATTGAAGGTTATAAGAGCTGTAAGAGCCCCCAATAAAATCATTGAGAAAAAAATCATAAGGAGTAGTTTGACTCTGTGACAATGGGTTTCATTTTGGGTTTGAATGGAACTTTCAGGTTTAAAAAGACTCTCTGATGCCCTGTGTATTTTTTTTTGGGGGGGGGGGACATCACTGCCTCTGGTGGTCGTGGGCGCCACTCAGTCCTGCTCCTGAGAGCCGCCGCTGGATTTGAACCGCCAAGTCCGTGCGCCGCAGTCCCGCACTCAACCACTTAAGCCACCAGGGCTCAGCCCGTGTATTTTTTTTTTTTTTAAGAAAAAAAGGAAAAAGACAAGTCCCATTTGGTATGTGATTACTGCCACTCCCTTTCTCCATCGGATGGAGAAAGAGCCAACCCATCTCTTGCTATACTTAGACTACAGACTGATACCGATTTTCAAAGCAGAGCTTTCCTATAAAACTCTGGTAAAAACAAAACTTCCCGATGGGAACCATAAATCTTTAGAAGAAGATGTAGCCTCATCTTTCTCCAGAGGAATGCCTGGTGGGGTTTGAACCACCAACCTTGATGATAGCGGTTCAGAACTCATCAGGAAGCCCCACCTTCCTAAGGCAAAATGGTGAAAAGGAAGATGCCTATTGCCATTAACTTTGAGGAGCAAACATTTTGAGCATTCCCAGACTCAAAAATAACCTACCAAATCACACCTGATAACATTTAAACCCTAAAATAACTGCAGCATACAGTGTTCATAGACACCGTTGAAAGCTTAGGGTAGCATGTTGTCTCTGCTTGGTGCTGAGTGTAGTTTCCACGAAGGAGCATGGCAAAACCACCGTCTCGGCTCCAATCTTTACCAACATTTAAAACAACAACAACAAAAACAAAACACAAGTCCATTTATTGAACTAGATTCTATTACATTGCTAGTAATCATTTTTAAAGCAAGCAAATGATAGTTTTAAATGTTTGCAAGGGGAAAAAGAGAGCCCCGAAATTCAAATAGAAATTAAAGAGAATCATTTGCTAAGTCTTCAACAGGTCAAAGAAGAAGGAAGCAAAACACTCACTGTCTTCCAGTGGATGGCCCCCCAAAGTGCCTCCATAGAACAGGGTAGAAATTCTTCTGTGAGTTTCTGAAACCGTCACTCTACCTGAGTAGAAAACCCAGCCCTTCCCCTAAGAGTTGCTGGTGGTTTCAAACTGCTGACCTTGGACAAAGACGGAGGAAATGACAGATCACCTGAATGAGAGAGGCTATCCACATGAGGACAGATGACATCCAAGATTCACAGAAATGCGGCCATTTAAACGGGACACAGAGAAACGAAAAATCATGACTGGCGGCAGATCAATTCATCACAGTCACCCACAGGCCTCCGGAAGCAGGGAAAGGGGTCAGGATTTCCATGCATCCCCTAGTGCGGACTAGGAAAATTTACAAATTTGGTTCAGGGCCCTCCAACCAAGGTGATTTGGGTATGACTAATGACGATGTGACCCTGGTCCCCCAATTTCCATCCAGGGCACATCCAGGAAAATCCCTGAGGGCAAGGCTGCCCCTGCACTAGCTAGCCAGCTGAGTAGTAAATACCTACTTTCAACTCTCTCTGCCTGATGGCAGTGCTTTTCACACAGCTGCTGAATGGTCAAAAAGAATTCAAAAGAGATCAAATCTCTGAGGGGACTCAAAACAAATTTAGAGCTCTCACCATAAACCATATTATTGTTGTGAGGGGCCAGGAAGTCGGTTTCCACTCAAAGACCCTGCCTGTATAACAGAACAAAACACTGCCCAGTCCTGCTCCGGGCTCACAATTGCTATGTGTGAGTCCATTGTTGGGTCAGTCCATCTCCTTGAGGGTCTTTTTTTTCTTTTTTCTTTACCGACCTCCCAATTTGACAAGGAGACCTTTGACAGGTGGCCTATGGGTGCAAACCACCTGCCACTCCCATAAGAATTTATAGACTTCAAAACCTGCAGATGTGTGCTACTGTGTCATATAGGGTCCCTCTGAATCAGAATTGACTCAAAAATAATGATTTTAGGTTGTTTTTCTGTTGTTGTTGTTGTTGTTGTTGTTGTTGTTGTTGTTGTTTGGGGGGGTGTGGATGGGGGAGACAAACAGGGTTTCTACTTTGCCAAATGTGTTAGTCCCGGTAGACTAGAGAAACAATATTCATAGACGCATATATCGGTATAAGGGTACAGTTTATATATGTAAGAGGAATAGGACATTAAGAAAGCATCCCAATCCAGTCCAGTACAAAGTCATAAGTCCTATATTAGCCCATCTACCTGATATCAGTCTATAAAGTCTCTTTCTGACTAACGAAGTGTCAGGCCAGTGGGTGCAGAGTCCTGGCGCTGGCAGGGTTCTCCCCAGGGCTCCTCGCTTCCAGGGCTCAGGGTCCATCAATGACATCCAGTGGTGGTAGAAGCAACTCAGTGCTGGCAGGGCTCTCCAAGTGGCTTCTCCAGTTTCAGAGGTCTGGTCCCATCAACGTAAGGCCATGTGGCTTCTCCTCCTTCTCCTCCAGCTCCTCGGACGCTGCCATCTTGGCCATCATCTCTGAGACTAACTCCCAACAATTGGGGAGATAGCTTCTCATCTTCATGAGGGAAATATCACAAGATTTCCCAGATATCTCAAGATAAAACAGAGGCCTCATTGGCTATCTCCAGATTAACAGGCTAGACTCCACCCCTCCATCTCAATCATGAAATTAACATAAGCACATGACTGCCACATCAAATAAGAACTGGCTTCTTTTAAAAACATTTCAAAAGAATGTGAGATAAGTCTCACCATTCTACGGAACATTTCTTTTTTTGTTGTTTTTTGGTTTTGTTTTGTGTGTGTGTGTGTGTGTGGCATCACTACCCTGGTGGCAGTAGGAAGCCCAGCATTGCTCCTGAAGAGCTGTTGCTGGATTTGAACTGTCAACCTTGTGGGCTGCAGTCCCGCACACAACCACTATGCCACCAGGGCTCAGCCCTCTTTTTTGTTATTTTTAAATCATTTTATAGGGGGGGCTCTAAGGAACATTTCTTTTCTGTTTTTTGTTTTGTTTTGTTTTGGGGGCATCATTCCCTCTGGTGGTAGGAGCAGGAGGCCTAGCCTTGCTGCTGGATTTGAACCTCCAACCCAGTGGGCCGCAGTCTCGCGCACAACCAAACTACGCCACCGGGGCTCAGCCCCTAAGGAACATTTCTTAGCTAGCTACACCAAGATAGATTTGTTTGTTCTTCTGGAAGTCCTTTCAATATTCATCACCAACACCACCATTCAAATGCGTCGATTCTTCTGCAGTCTTCTCATCCGTTGTCCAACTTTCACATGCCTACGGTGCGATTGAAAAGACCATGGCTTGGATCAGGTGGGCCCTGTTCTTCACAGCGCCATCTTGGCTTCTTAACCCTGAGTTAGGGTTGTTGTGGGGTGCCAAGCCACGATGTCCAACCCACAGCTAACTGTCCTGATGTTTGAGCCCATTGGTGCAGCCACTGTTGATCCATTTGGTTGCAAGTCTTCCTCTTCTTCAATGCCCCCTGCTTTAGAAGCACGCGCCTTTCTCCAGGGACTGGTCTCTCCGAACAACGTGGCCAAAGTCCACTACACGCAGCCCCAACATCTCTTTGTTCTTTTGACAGTCCAAGGTATTTTCAAGATTCTTTGCCAGCACCGTGATTCAACTAAAGACACCAGGGTCTAGCTCAGGTGCACCAAATCCTCAAAATAACCTGTTGAATTTTCAACACTTTAAATTGGTCTTGAGCAGCAGATGTGTGCAATGCGGTGTCTTTTGATCTCTTGACTGCTGCTCTTATGAACACAGACTGTGGATCCAAGCAAGACAAAACACTGATGGCAATCTTTTCTCTATTCATCATGATGTTCCTATTGATCGAATTGTGAGGATTTTAGTCTTCTTTACATTGATTTGTAATCCACACTGAAGGCTACAATCCCTGATCTTCATCAGCAAGGGTTTCAAGTCACTTTCAGCAAGCAAGGTGTCGTTTGTCTATCTGAGGTTGTCAAAAAGCTTTCCTCCAATTCTGTTGCCACACACTGCTTCATAGAGCACACCTTTTCTGATGATTTGCTCAGCATCCAGATAAAATAAAATAGAGGACACAATCCTGGTGCACACCTCTCCTGATTTTAGACCGTGAGATAGTCTCTTGTTCGGTTTACACAACTGCCTCTTGGTCCATGCACAATCAAGTGTTCAGGAAATCCCATTTTTCTCAAGGTTATTCATAATTTGTTATGACCCACAAAGTCAAATGCCTTGTAATAGTCAACAAAACACCAGTAAACATCTTTCTTTTATTCTCTGCCATCAGCCAAGATCCAGCTGACATCAACAATGAAATCCCTTGTTTCATGTCCACTTCTACCTCTGGACGGAACCTCTGGTAGCTCCCAATCAATGTATTGGTGCAACTTTTGCTGGATGATCTTCAGAAAAGTTTTACTGGATTGTGAAAGCAATATTGTTCTATAACTTGAGCATCTTATTGGAATGGGTACAAATATGGGTCTCTTCCAGTCAGTTGGCCAAGAAGCTGCCTTCTAAATTTCCTGGCATAGACTAGTTAGTGTTTCCAGTGCTTCAAGAGCTTCTTGAAATATTTTAATTGATAATCCCTCAATTCCTGAAGGCTTGGTTTTGGTTAATGCTTTTAGTGTAGCTTGGACTTCTTCCTCCAGGACCATTGGCTTTTGCTAATATTCCTCCTGAAGTGGTTAAATATTGACTAGCTCTAAAGTACAGTGACTTTGCATCTTCTTTTGATGCTTCCTACATCATTCAATATTTTTTCCATAGAATCATTCGATTTTGCCATTCAAGGCTTGAACTTTTTCTTGAGTCATTTTGATTTAAGATACATTTTCTTCCTTTTTGGGTTTTTAACTCTAAGTGTTTGCACACTTCTTCATAATACTTGACTTTTCTTTTCAAGTTGCCATTTGAAAATTTCTGTTCAGTTCTTTAGGTATCTCATTTCTTCTATTGACTTTGGAACTCTAAAAGTTTCAGGGTCTGACATTCACCTTGATCTTTTCTTTCTTCCCTGTCTTTCTTCCCTGTCCTTGCTTTCTTCTGAGATTTCTTGAAGTCTTCCCACAGCTGATGAGCAGATCTGTTCTTGAAGTGATCTCAAAATTCAGTTAGGCTATATTCAGGAGTGTATTTTGTCTTTCGTGGACTTGGTCTCATTGTCTTCAGCTTCAACATTAACGTATAGATGAACTAACAGTCGTCTCTTTCACAGTCAGCCCCTGGTCTCATTTTATCTATTGATAATTGAGCTCCTCCCTCTTTTCTTCCCACAGTTACAGTTTAGGTGTCTTCCATCTGGAGAAGATGATGTGTATAGTCCATTTTGTGTTATTGAAAAAGATTGTTCTTACAAAATTCTCTCTTTTAATCTCCAGTTTTGTTTCTATCATCAAAACCACCTTTTTCCAACTACTGTTCCTCTTTGTTGCCAACTTTTGCATTCTATTTGCCAATTATCATCAATGCATCTTTATTCCATTTCAGACTGAAAATATTGGTAAAATCATTTTCTATTTAGTTTTTATTAAATACTTTTAGTGGGTCTTCTTACATCTCTTATGACAACCCATGCATTCATCCATTGTGTCAAGCACATTTGCACATATGCTGCCATCATCAGTTTCAAAGCATGCCCTTCCCACTTGAGCCCTTGATATCAGCTCCACATTTCTTCCCCCTCCCCCACCCCACCTTCCCTTACAAACCCTTGATAGCTTGTAGATTATTATTTTCATATCTTACATCGTCCTCTGTCACCCTTCACCCACTTTTCTGTTGTATGTTCTCCTGGGAAGGGTTAAGTAATAGATTGATCCATGTGATTGATTCCCTTTCTCCATCCACCTTCCCCTTATTGTCCTGGTAACTCTACTCTCATTGGGCACTGAGGGCTTTATCTATCCTGGATCCTTGTGTTGTGGGCTCTTATCTGTAGCAGTGTGCATGCTCTGGCCTAATGTGGTATGTCAGTAGAATTGAGGTCATGTTTGTGGGAGGAAGGAAGCACCAAAGAACTAAAGGAAAGTTGCATGTTTCATAGGTGGTATATGGTACCTTGAATGGCTCATCTCTTCCTTGTGACCTTCTGTAAAGAAATGTCCGATTGTCTACAAATGGGCTTTGGGTCTCCACTCCATGATGCCTCCCCACCTTCACATAGGGCAGGTTTTGGTTCTGGATCTTAGAATCTAAAGTGACCAGACATCCCTCTTTTTAACAATTTAATAATGTCCCATGGCATTTTAAAATTAAAGTAAATATTTTACAATACTATTTTTGCCTTCTATGAAAATTGTTGTTGCTCCATATAGACCAAATTTTTAATCAGGAACCCCACCCCCACCCCCGGTCAATGGTGTCCCTCTTAAAATCTGGTCACTTTATGACTTAGATGCCTGATACCTGATCCCATTGACATCTTATGATCACACATAAGATGGTGTGCTTCTTCCATATGGGCTCTATTGCTTCTCAGTAGATAGCCGCTTGTTTATCTTCAAACCTTTAAGACCCCAGACACTATATCTTTTGATAGCTGGGCATTATCAGCTTTCTTCACCACATTTATTTAGGTACCCATTAGTTCTTCGGCGATTGTGTCAGGAAAGTGAGCATCACAGAATGCCAAATTATTAGAACAAAGTGTGCTTCGGTTGAGTCCATTGTCCATCCGCAACCTTAATTCTTAACATATAGATGATACATAGTTCCATTCCCCTCCTGTTATATACAAATATATTTACATATGTACATGTCTGTATTTAGACCTCTGTAAATGTTGTTTACTTCCTGGTTCTTGCCTCTATTTCCTTTCCCTCTCCCACCATCGTGTTCGGCCTTCATTCGGGTTTAGTAATTCTTTGCTGCTACATTGCCCTTGATTAAGCCCCAGTAGGCATCCTACGCCCATTTCCCCATTAATTTTCATCCATTTATGGTTCCCTTGTTCTTAGATTTGTCCCACACTCCCTCCTGTCTCCCACCTCCCCTTCTTCCCAATCCCCCAGCCTCACACCCCCTGAACTATTGGTCTGATTCTTTTCATCTCCAAATTGTTTATCCCACCTATCCCATCTAGATAGACATGTAGAGACATTCATAAGCACGCACACACACACACACACACAACAGGCAAAGCCAAACAAAACAACAAAGGAAGTCAAGACCAATAAAACAATCACAACAACAAAAAGAAAGCCACTGACAAAAATGGAAAAGCCTATAAATAGTTCAGACTTTGTGTGTTGGCCGTTATGAGTGTTTTCCAGTGGAGTCTGTCACCAAAGTTGATGTTTGGTATTCCCTGGGGGTTCATCACTTTTGCTCCCCTGGCTGCTCTGTTGCATGCCTTTGGTATTTTGCCCTAGCTCGATGGAGTTAGATTATGCACAATTCCTGCACGGTGTCTCCTGTGTGGTCTCCGCGCAGTGCTATGGTTTAGTGAAGGACATCCTGGCTCAGGGTGGGACCAGCCCGATGATCCTCTCTGTGCGCTGCCTGCTCTGAGCAGGAGTATTGTGCTCCGGGCTTGGTGGGCCAGGCTGTCCTCCCCTCCCTTTTCATCCCTTTTTATTTCTCCAGACGTGGCCCTCTCCCCCCAAGCTGCATCCCCCTCCTCCCCCCACTGTCTCTGAAGTGCATTCTTCAGGGGGAGGAGGGGAGATTATTCCGTTTCTGCACCACCAGCTTTGATGCATACATTTGAATACTAGTTGTATTGATTGGCTTGCCTTGAAGGCATATAGATATAATCCTATCACAGACAGTATTGTACTTCAAGACAGCTCTTGAAATGTCCTTTTTGTTTTGTTTTGGTTTTGGTTTTTTGGGCATCATTGCCCTCTGGTGGTGGGAGTAGGAGGCCCAGTCTTTGCTCCTGTGGAGCTGGAATTGAACCTCCATCCCAGTAGGCCGCAGGTCCTGCGCACAACCATAAGCCACCGGGGGCTCAGCCCCAAAATGTCCTTTTTGACAACGAATGCAATACCATCCCTACTAATTGTGTTAATCCCGGGATAGTAAAGCATATGTTTTTCTCATTTCATCTCTCTAATGCCTAGGATTCAAATTTTATGTGTTCCATTTCATTTTTGATGACTTCCAATTTTCCTAGATTCATCCTTCATATATTTCAAGTTCCAATTTTTAATCTACATTTGCAGCTGTTACTTCTCATTGTGAGTCTTGCCCCATCGGCAAAGGAAGGTCCTGGAAACTGTGTCCTTGATGGCCTTTGCTCCATTCACGTCATTATGGTCTAGTTTACTTTGAGAAGGCACCTCTTCCTCAGCCATATTTTAAGCACCTTCTGACCCAAGTGGCTCATCTTCTGGCACTATAACAAAGTTTCATTAGCAAAGTTCTGCTTCTATTCATTAGACGGTCCGTGTCTGACACCATTTCAAAGCGATGTGTAAGGTTTTCAGCAGAGATTTCCTCCAAAGTAGACAGCTGATTCTTTCTTCATAGTCTGTTCTTAGTTTGGATGATGTTCACTTTGACTGACCAGGCTGGCATCTGAAATACCAGTCACATTGCTCCCAGCATCCCAGCATCATGCAATGAACTGATAGACAAGCGGTAGGTCCTTTATCATGGCCTCCAGCAACCTAGTACTAGCCTTTAAACCAGTGGTTCTCAACCTTCCTAATGCCTTGACCTTCTCACACAGTTTTTCATGTAGTGGTGACCCCCAACCATACAATTATTTTTATTGCTATTTCATAACTGTTATTTTGCTACTGTATGAATCATCCTGTAAACATCTGATATGCAGGATGTATTTTCATTGTTACAAATTAAACATAGTGAAAGCATAATGTTTATTCTCAAGCACAACATGCAATTATATTTTTTGAAATATTTATTTCTAATAACAAATAAATGAAATTTTGTCTGGAAGCACGGTGTAGCAGGGGTAAAAGTCTTTATGCCTGCTACTCACATGTGTGCATATCTGAATGTGGACTGACCCACCTGGAAATGGATAGAGGAGTGGTGTCTGGGTTCCTGAGACCATAGGAAATATGTGCTTTCTGATGGTCTCATGGGACCCCTGTGAAAGAGTCGTTTGACCCCCAAAGGGGTTGCACCCCACAGGTGGAGAACTGCTACTTTCAACTGAGCTCAACCCATCGGGTCATTTCCAACTCCTTTCTAGCCCCAAAGAGTGTGGGTGAATATAGTATGCCTTTCTGTGGGATTCATGTTCAACCAGTTCCTGCAACTGCCATTTTCTACTACTAGGAAATAAGCATTGGTGTCACTAGGACAAATTCGCTCTCACTGAAAATTCCCGACCATCAAGTGGATTCCAATTCAGAGGGCCGAGAGGACCCACCCCTGCAGGTCTGCATGGCAGCGAGTCTTTACAGGAGCCCAGAGTCTCGATTTTTCCCCTGTGAGGATGCCGACCTTGTGGTGAATTGCCTAATATGCAACCCACCAGGGCTCCTACACAAGTGGTTCTTTATCCCTAATTTTGTAAATTTACCAGAATATAAACTTATGTGGACATTCAGTGGACATGTAGATTACTCAGACCATACTGATTATTTTACTAAAAACCAACTATAGGAATATTGCACTCTAGTGTCTTTGGTTTTGCCTGGTAGTCAAAACTCCCTCAGAAGAGCTGGTGAGCTGGTCGGTGAGTTCCAACTGCCAACCTGTTCGCAGCCAATCACTTAACCACTGAGCTACTGGGGATCCTATAATATTCATGCACACATATACATTATATATATATATATATATAAAATCAGCTATGAAGCTGATTTTGACTCACAGCAATCCTACAGAGAATTACCAAGACTGCAAATCTTCCCTGCAGCAGAGCTTCAGCTCATTCCTGGTCTGGGGAAAAGAATCCCTATTGACTGAGTGCGATTTTGCCTGTTGGGCTGTTAACACCGGCTAGGAGCTGAAGCCTATCAGGGTTCCATGGAAGAAAGATGAGGGGGTTTTGTTCTCATGAAGATGTATTGCTTTGGAAATGAACAGGGAGAAGTTCTACTTCATCCTATAGGCAGTATGAGTCAAAATTGGCCCAATAACAGCGAGTTGAATTCAGCTTAGTTGAAAAACTATAAATGAAGTTGAGCACAAGGCAAGACTTACACAAGTGGCATTACCTTCAATAGTGGCTATCTGATAGTTCTGCTTGCTCGCTGTCATTCCCTGTATTATGGTTCCAGCACCTGATGTCCATGGGAAAGATCACCTCTTCCACTCTCACTGGCCAAGAGCAGTTCAAGGGTTGCCCCATCTACATTGATGACTCCAGGGCCCAAGTAAGTTCACACAATGCTTTTGTGCAAAAGGAAAATGCAGTCCTTCCTCCAGAGCAAGACACATTGATGAGACAAATAGCGGGGGCTACTTTGAAGGCTTTCATATAGCAGTCCTTTGGGTTCTCACTGGAGCTTTGGTGGTGGAACTGTTCAAATCCACCAATTGTTCCATGGAAAAAAGATGAGGCTTCAACTGCCATAGAGATTTACAGTCTTGGAAATCCACAAGGTTCTATCCTGCCCTGTAGCACGGCTATGAGTGAGAATGGACACTGTGGAGCTTTCCTATCTCTGAATGATACATCAGTTCATTCCACTTCTCTAGCTATAGCAGCGATGCATTTTAGGAATAGGCACATGACCAAAGTTGACCCCAGGAAAGTCATCCAGAGAACGTTTGCTGGAATGATTAGGAAATCCATGCCTTCTGGTGGGATTGTTCAAATGATGACAATAGAGTAGGAGCTGCCATCCCTCTCATGAGTGGGGAAGAACCAATCAAAGGAAAAAGAGAGTTACTAATCGTATTTTTTTGGCATCACTGCTCTCTGGTGGTGGGATTGGAGGCCCAGCCCCACTGCTAGAATTGAACCTCCATCCCAGTGGGCCGCAGTCCACACACAACCACTACGCCACCGGGGCTCAGCACCATTACTCGTATTTTATGAGCCTCTCAATCCATCCATGTCTGCATCAATCACCTTTTCATCTATACTATACATTCAGCTGGTGTACATTCCTTTTATTGATTAAGTCACCTTACTGATTTTCTGCCATTTGAAATGCAAAAGTGTTTGAATTGATAGAATTACCACAGTGGGATGAGGGAAATCCCACAGTAAATCCCACAGTATCTACATAACTGAATTCATGGGGATTTTTATATCAATGGTTTCACAATGATTTCAGTTGCAAATACAACTTTTCCATAACCCCTGCCTTGTCATTCTCAATATTTAACACATTACATAAAATACATGTATGGACTTTTATTTTCTTTAGAGGTTTGAAATTTTTTGGATTGGTACAACCCATTGTTTAATAGTGAGAGGATTAATGGATCTTGGGTAGGAAAGGAACCCTGGGAGGCACTGTGGTTATGCCTTGGGGGGGATTTGGAAGGTCAGAGGTTCAAAACCATCAGCTGCTCTTTGGGTGAAAGATGGATCTTTCTGTGAAGACCTTAGTCTTAGAAACCCAGAGGAGCAATAGGGTCATGATGAGTTAGCAGTTAGCTTTTCTCTGTTTGTTTGTTTGTTTTGAGACAAGAAAGACAGGTACCCAATGGACCAATCCTTTTGACAGGTTTAATTTTTATTTATAGGTGGAGGATCTATGACACTAGGAAGTTGGTTTTCATGAACCTTTCATACTTTGAGAGGTCAACTAAGACGCTTCAGTAAATGAAGGAACAGATCACATAGAGTGTGCCAACTTAAAATCAAACCCAAATCCTCATACAACAGCAAAACTTCACTAAGGAAAAGTTATCCCAAATTAAATCCATTCCCCATTCGATAACTGGGGTGGCAGTTTGTTCTTTGTTCCTAGAAATATTCCAGTTGAAGACAGAAGATAAATCATTTGTCAGGGATGCAGTAGAAAGAATTCTGCCTTGCGGTGAGATCGACTGAGGAGTTTCTAGGGTCGTTTTAATTTTCATTTCCTCATTTTATGATACTAACTTTTTTTTGTATGTAACAAATATGAACTTGCCTTTCACTTAATTAATATCTTGTCATCTTTTGGGGATGTCATCACCATCCCCTTTATCATTCCTGATTACCATTCCAGTTCTTTGAATTGTGTTTATTTGAGCCTGAAAAAATGTAATCTTGTTTCCAAAAAAGTTTAGCCACCTGAATTGTTTCCAGGTTTAGCCCAAAGCTAAGTTCCTGTTGCTGTTTTTATTTAAAACTCTAAGAACAGAGGATTTAGATATGAATGAAAATTAAGAGAAACTGCAATTCCTCTTTTCCACTTCCCGTTCTTTGTTATTCTTGGCTGCCCCGTTCTCATACCTCAGAAGATTGAAAAGAAATGCCATCAGTTCTGGATTTTGTAAATATTGACTCCTTTTCCTTCCTTGCTGTAATTTCTAACCCATCTGTTTTCTATTTTTCTATTACAAGTACTAGCACCTTGTTGACAGCTCTACTCTTCCTTTAAAATTCTGAATCTTCAAGAAACAACCCCCTGATCCTGTGGCCTCGCTGTGCTATCTGCTGAGGAAATTCACCAGAGGGGAGAAAAAGGACACAAGTTTGGTGGCCTGAAGGGCACACCTTTTAGTGAGCAGCCAAACCTTTAACCACGGTTAAAGTCTCCAAATATTATTAGCATGTACTCATGTATTCTAAGGAACCCTGATGCTGCAGTGGTTACATGTCCAGTTGCTAAGTGCAGGTTGATGGTTCAAACCCTTCCAGAAAGTCCACCCGAGAAAAAAAGTTGGCCATATGCTCCTCCAAAGAATTCAGCCTAAAAAAGTATTTCTACTTTGTCACCTGGGGTCAGTATGTGTCAAAATTCACTCAATGTCACTTAAACCCAACTATAACCTTGCAGTTTGACTTCCTGTACTGTAAAGGCCAGGAAGCTGAATTCCACATTTCCCAGATGCCATTTCAGATCAGTAGTCCTTATGTGGTCTAATTTCTGCTACATAGGCATAACCACTCCAAAGTCTCAGGTGAAAATGAACAAAACAACCACCATGAGCATAAAGATCAAACTCACATTTGGAAAGTAGAGGCTTCTAATTCTTCTGAGACATCTGTGATCGTTTATGGAATCCTAGAGTTAGGGATTCAAAGTGGTAAAGGGTAAACCTGGAGGGTTTTTTTTCTCAAAAGATTCCTATCATGGGATTATACATTTCTTAAGACTGCTCTTATAAAATACTTAGAAGGAAGGGGGGGAAAAAGATTGTCCTTTCTGTTCATGACTCTGTAGCATCTGCCCAAGTCTGGTGCTCTGATTCCCTAAAGAATATTTAAACAAAATATTTGTATGGAGAAAAACAAAAGAATGCTACTACCAAAATCCAAGAGAGACCTACATAAATGGAAGACTATTCCAGGTCCATGATTAGAAAGACTAAATATTATGAAAAAGTCAATACTATCCAAAGCAATCTATAAATAAAATTGTAATCTCTATCCTGGTTTCGTTCTTTAAAGAAATGGAAAATCTAGCTTCTAACTTCCTATGGAAAGGGAAGAGACCTAGGATAAGCAAAGGACTCCTTAAGAAGATAAACAAAGGCCTCTACCTTCTTGGTCTCAAACACTATTACACACTCACAGTAGATAAGACATTGTCCCCTGGTATGGGGACAATGATAGATGCATAGATGAAGGGAACAGAAATGAAAACTCAGACATAAATTTATCCACCTACGGACAGCTAATTTTTGACAAAAGGTCAAAAAACATTAAATGGGAAAGAGGTTGTCTCCTCAACAAATGTGCTGGCAAAACTGGATCTCTATCTGCAGAAGAACAAAACAGGACCCAAACCTCACCCCATATAAGAAAAAGAATTCAAGTTGAATGAGAGCCTAAATGTAAAACCTAGAAATATAAAGACCTTTGATGAGAAACTATGGATAGACTTCAGATCCCTACGACAAGTCACACCATCAAATATAACCAATGAAATACACACGATGGTTGACAAAGACTGGAACCTACTGAAGATAAGACATCTGTCTGTACCAAAATACTGAAAAGAGAGTCCATGGACTGGGAAACATTTTTTGACAATGACACACTGGGCTATAAATTAATCCCTAAAATCGACATAAACCTGCAACACTTCAATAAAAAAAGAAGAAGAACTCAATTAAAAAGTGACCAATGGACATGAATAGACAGTTTACCAAGAATGATATCTAAATGGTCAAAAGACATATGAAGATATGTTCATCCAGGAAGCAAATGTTCATAAGCAAAAGACATATGAAGACCCCAACTAGAGGGGCAGCCACCTCTCTACCAGAGGAAGTTGCCTTGGAGGCCAGCACTGAAGCTGAAGCTTGGGGAGTGAGATAAACCTGACCAGGGCACATGAGAACAAATGAAAGGGGAGGAAGAGAGAATGACGTGCATCCTGGCCCACCGAGCCTTCAGGGCAATAATCCCACTCAGAACAGCTACTGCACAAAGAGGACTGCACCGCCAGCCCCATTAAGAAATACGGCTACCCTCGCAGACCCAAGGCCCATTGGGGCCCGGAAGAAGAAGCGGGGTCGAGATTATACTCTGTTGGACGCAACCACACCAATGCAAAGCACTAAGAGTGTACAACAGAGCGGAGAGTCACAAATGGAGTGACAAGGATATACTTTGGGGCCAGGGTATTGGCACCCCATCCAACTCAACCAGGGGTCACTCTAGGAGGTCAACAACAGACCTTGAACTTTATACAGGTTCTTATATTGCTATTATTTTTATTATTTTTTTATTATTCTGTTACATATTGTATAGTACACTGAGGGGGTTTCTTGCTGTTGTTATCATTGTTCTATTTGCTTAAGTTGCTCCATTTTAGGAGACCATTCTTGTACTTATTGCTACCTCTACAGGTCTATCTAGACAAGATAGACTGGACAAAGCGGTTGGAGGTGAAAATGACAAGTCTGATGGCTCCAGGGTAGGGGACATTGAAGAGGGGGAGGAGGGGGAAAGGTGGTGATGTCGACCAGCCCAGGGAAAAGGGGAATAACAATTGATGCAAATGCAGGGACAAGGTGGGTGAGAGAAGGCCAATAGGGATTGATTAAGACTAATGTAACAAAGTAAAAATACTGAAACCCAAAGGGAGAGTGAGCATGATAGTGGGACAAGAGGGAAGCAAATGGAAATAGAGAAAGGAACTGGGGGATAATGAACCTTTATAGAGGTTCAAATACAGGTATGTACATAGGGGCATATATTTATAAGTGAGGATGGGGAAAGAGATTAATGTGTATACTTATAGGGTTAGTAGTAGGACAACAGATGGGCATTGGACCTCCACTCAAGTATCTCCTCAGTTCAAGAACACTTGGTTCTATTAAACTGGCATTCCAAGATGCTCACCTTTCCGACATGATCACTGAAGACAAATGTGTGCATAAGCAAAGGTGGTGAAGAAGCTGATGGTGCCCGGCTATCAAAAGATGGAGTGTCTGGGGACTTAAAGGCTTGAAAGTAAACAAGCAGCCATCTAGCTCAGAAGCAACAAAGCCCACATGGAAGAAGCACACTAGCATGTGGAATAATGAGGTGTCAAAGGGATGAGATATCAGGCTTCAAGAACTCAAAAGCACAATTTTGCATGCTCACTTTCCTGATATGATCCCTGAGGACAAATGTGTGCATAAGCAAATGTGGTGAAGAAAGCTGATGGTGCCCAGCTACCAAAAGATATAGCGTCTGGGGACTTAAAGGCTTGAGTAAACAAGCGGCCATTCAGCTCAGAAGCAATAAAGTCCACACGGAAGAAGCACACCAGCCTGTGTGATCATGAGGTAGTGAAGGGATCTGGTGTCAGGCATCAATGAGCTAAAATTATATTATTATTAATGAGGGGGAGTACAGATTGGGGACCCAAAGCCCATCAATAGGTGAGGTGACATCCTTTTGCAGAGGGGTTACAAGGAGGAGATGAGTCAGTTAAGATACAGGGTAGGAGCTATGAAATATGCAA